>PVJD01016207.1:0-21933 GCA_004026545.1 Mormoops blainvillei | reverse complement strand
GAAGTTGAGGGGCCCCAGTTTCTGAAGAACTTTATCTACGAACTTTTCAAAGATTATTTTCATATGGCAGCAAGTGACATTTAAGAATTTGCTGTCAGGGGACACCTGATATGGAAATCCAATAGATTTTTAATTATTGAACATAAGAATTAGGGATTTTTCCAGAACTCTAAAGGGTCAACAGCCCTCAAGAAGTTCAGGCCATGGCCTGAGGAGGCTGTTATCTGGGGGTTGGTCTGGGGTTGGCAAAGCCTCGTTCTGGCTCATTCGTCAGGACTGACGGGGGCGGGGAGGGCGGGCCGGGCGGAAGGAAACCCCCTGCCGGAGGGGGCACATTTTCTCTTTCTGAGCACTCTGGATAAATCCCTAAGCAATGTTATTCCTCAACTGTCATTAACAATGTGTGTTGCAAACTTCAGTTTTTTTCTTTTGTGAAGATTTATTTTCTCTTTGAATCAACCCCTAGTCGTGTAGCATAGGGCTAGTGGTCGTCGCCGACACCCTAGTGGAATGTAGCACTCTGCACCCTGTTTTCTGCTTTGTGTTCAACTCCAGTGATACCAATAGACTATTCCTCAGTGTAATTGCACAAAAAAAAAATGATATAACATAGGCATGTAACCAATGCGGTGGTCCAGGCGTGTGAGCGAGCGTGAGCGAGCGTGAGCGAGCGCGTGGGTGTGAGTGCGGCCGCGCCCTCCCCAAGTGTCCCGGGTGTGCTGCCGCCCGGCGCCCGCTGTCTTGACTTGACATCATTCCCTCCTAGTGCCTTACCGATGACAGCCGCGTGTGAGGGTTTACTTCCGTGGTACTCCAAGAAGCTGATGGAGGCGAGTCAGAGCATCTCAGCTCTTCTTCTGTGCTGTTGAAACATTTTACTCTGGTCTTTCCTTTTTTTAAAAAAAAAAAATTTTTTTTTTGTTTTGTTGTAATCACATTTTAATACCTGTTGTCTTTCTAGGAGGCTGTTTGCTGGCAGAAGGGTGTCAGGGAGCTGGCAGGGGCGTTGAGAGAGACGGGTGGCGGGGTGAACCTGCTGGCGGTAATGGGTTTAGTTGACTTTCATTTGGAGAGAGCAAGAGAGACTCCCCACCCCGCACCCTCACCCCACGCTGCCCCCAGTTTTACCTGTAGGGCCAGCTGTGCTGTCTGGGGGACCCGAGGTCCCCTCTATTTTTGGAACGCTGGCCTTGCCGGGTGCCTGCCTCCTTCCTGGCGTGGAAGGGACAGCAGAGAGGGACCCTCGTCCCAGCCGCACATCCTCAGCCTCACCCCTCCGTGTCGCTGTCAGCACTGTCCCCTCCTTGACCCCCTGGCTGTGTTCGCGCTCGTGTCCTGCCAGATCCTTCCCTCTGCAGACAGCCGTCAACCTGTGTTCACCGCAGTCTTTTCCGCGCATTACCCAGGCTTCCCCAAGACACGACTTTGTTTCGATTTTTGAGGGTCCGGTGGGCAGAAGGCGGGAAGGACATTCACGAGGGCGACCAGGGGTTCTTACGCTGCACCTTGGAAAACACTCCCACCACCAGTTAGATTTCCAAAGAAATGTGCCCTTCGCCCTCTTTGCACCTTTCATACATTCTGGAAGTTTTCTCAGGCTTTGAACCTGCTGGACGTGGGGCGGGGGTCTCTCCGTTCACAGCAACTTACCACGTGAAGGTTGGGAGATGCAGCTTTAACGGGTGGTCCTAATTGTTGGGTTCTCTGCGCTGAGTCCTTAGGTAGCCCCAAAGCCAAGTTTCCAAGGTGCAGAGAGGCGGCTCCCGATGTCGGTCGTCTGTCCTCGTCTTCTCCTGTCCCTTCCTCACCCTCAGGCCCCCTTAGCGACCTGCTGTGAAAGGCGAGGAAGCCAGACCATTACCTTAGCTCTTAGCTGTGAAATGTGAAATAACTCTGGACACTGCCCCTCCTCAGCCATAAATGCTCCTTGTCTGACAAAGAGCTAGGTCCCCAAACTGGAACCAGTTTAGTCCAGGCCTTAGGCTGGAAGGAAGGACACCACGACCCTCTCGAGCCAGGACAGTCCCCCAGGTACCCAGCGGGATGAGATGCTCTGTCAGTAGTCTGTATCCAGAGTGGACAAGCGCCGTCATTCTGAGACAACAGGAAGACGGCCAACCCAGAGAGGGTCGGGGGTAGAGTCCGGAGAACACGTGAGCCAGCACCCCACCGGGACCGCGCCAGCCTGGAAGGCCAGACCTTGGCAGCCAGACGGCCGCAGCGCCCCCACCAGGCCTCGAGCCCAGTGACACAAGTCCTGGCTGCAAAGGAGCCTCCATTTGCCTTACCAGTAGCATCACGGAGCCCCTTACACAGTTTGCTTCCAACCCTTTCTCGATCTGACCTTTCATGGAAAAGACAACGTAGCCTTCCATTTTAAAGCAAATGATTTTGTCTACTAAGTTGGAAGTCTCTGACTCTTTCACCTGACCTTCTCTTTCCTTTTCTTCCAGATCAGGAATGAAAGTTCCATGCTGCTCATAAAGATAAATATTATTGTACTAATTATTTTGATTATTAGCATTGTAATTATTATCATGATTATCATCGTGTCGCTATTTTAGTTGGGGTTTGAAGTGCACGTTTATTCCACGTATCTTTGTGTTTTCTCTTTAGTATTTAAACTTATTTTATTATATCTGTGAGTGTCTGAGTAGACAGGAGGGACAAACAGATGTCCAGTTGTGTCAGACAAAAAGAGAAGGGAAGAGCCGGGACTTAGGAGAACCGTTTCTGTCGTCTCTGTTCCGTGACGCGCTGTCGGGAAGGGTCCACCGCAGAACAGAAGTTTGAAGCATCTAGTCCCTTTGCTCTGCCCAGGCCGGGCGGGGCACTTGACAACAAGGCCCCTGTCTGTGTTGTATTTCTGCAGGTTCTCGGTGGCCTGGGAGAGACGTGCATCCCATTTCCCCTGGGCTGCAGCCTGAGCCCTGGCCCCCGGCCCCAGTCCCCGTGCTTCTGAAACCTGCTCCCTAGACCTAGGCCTGCCGCGCGTGCGCACTCCACCGGCCCTGAGCTGACCCCCAGCTGACCCAGCCCCTCTCCCAAATGTCCTCCCGTTTCCCCTCGGGGCACCAGGTCGATGTCCTTCAGTGCAGAGACCGTTGTCCCCTCCCAGAAGCGGAGGTAAGGCTGCCAGGCAGGCAGTACCTTCCTCTGGGACACTCCAGCCTCACTTCACCCCTCCCGCTCACTGACCACTTCTTCAGCCTCCCCCCAGCCCCCAGTTGCTCTTCTCAGCTCACAGTTCTAGGGACAAACCAGTGAGCCCAGAAAAGGTGGAGGGAGGGTATAGGAGGCCAGAGGACCCTGACACGGCCCAGCAGCTGCTCAGACACTGCGGGCCCTGCATGGAGAAGGGGCTGAAATGGCCAGCTTTGCTGAAGGGGAGGCCGCTGGCAGAGGCCAAGCAGGGCCCAGTCCCGCAGACACTCAGCAAATATTAGTGCACCCGCTAGCCCCCGCCCACCTTCTTCGTCCGCCCCCAGCACAGAGCTGTGGGGTCAGAGCCCCCCGTGGGAGAGGCCAGCCTCTGCACGGGCTCCTTAGCCCCGTCCGCACCTGCCATCCCATCCTGTCCTCCAACTCTGAGTCACCCTGGCAAACAGGATGGACAAAAGGCTGCCCGTGCCTAGGACCCAGCTCTCAAGCAGAGGCATGCCGACCTAGTCCCATTTAGACCGCGAGTAACCTAGAGCATCATCTGTTCTATCATTGGCTTCATCCCTCTTGGCTGAAGAGACAATAGAGTGAAAGGGGGGAATTTAAAAGTTCAGGCCCAAGAGAGCCAGCCGTGTGGTGGGAGCCTGAGGGGCCACGCGCAGGTCACAGGCTCGTGCTCTGCGGGTCCCCGCCGGCCCACCTGCACGTGCGCACCCGTGTCTCTGCACTTAGGGCCTCTTTCGTGGCGATTTGGCTGTTTCCAAGGGAAGGGGTGAGCAGGCCGATGGGTGGGAGAGTCTGAGGCTTGATGCCAATTACTTTTGTGGAAGAGCATGTGGTTGGTCGAATGCAGAGGGAAAAGAAGGGTTGGGGCGAAGCGGCGGTTGTCTCCCGGACTGGACCTGCGCTCTGGCGGCCAGGGGCCTGCAGGCCGTGGGAGCCAGCTGGCACGTCCCCGTCACCCCGGGAGACTCGACCCGCCCAGACACCAGACTGCCGGGCGTGAGGAGGGAAGGCGGGCTCAGCACAGCGGCTCACAGGCCGCTTTCCCTCGACCAGACCTGTGGAATCGCAAACACTCATTTTTGAACAAGCTTGTGGTGGAGGATTTGGGGTGTGTGAGCGCGAGTGAGTGAGTGGAGCAGACTTTTCTTGGAAACTGGAGGAAGGAGTTGAGGAGGCCCAAGGAGCTGTTACTGATAGGCTGTGGTGGCTGAGATGCGGTGTGTCCACGGGCTGGGCGCAGGGCGAGATGCGGGGCTCTTGCTCCCCACCCAGGGGCTGCCAGGACAGAAAACAGAAGAAAATAACCAGGTACCCTGAGTAGCAGAGAAAACTCAACAGAGGGTCAAGGTTTCCTTCCTCAGCTTAGCCTGGGACTTCACAGCACGAGCGTAAGCGATTTTGCCACGAGACATTCCAGCCCTGGGGACTTAGTACGCATCTTACCTGGCTGTGTCTTTTCTCTCTGGCGCACCTTTCAGATTTCAGATGGGGAACCCTCAGAATTGAGCAGGCCAGAGATATCCTTACCAAATTGGAAAGGAAGGTGAAACTGTTCCTTTCTTTAGCCAAAGAACCCTTCTCGAAGACACCTCCAAATACAGACAAAACGGCATTCCTGTCTTTCCTTTCTGGGCAATAATGACATCGTTCGTGATGCAATTACATTTGTCTTTCTCTTTCCTCTTCATCCTTTTTTTCTTCTTAATGACATTTGTTTCAGAACTGTACTCATCTTTTAAGAGAAGTAGAGATTAGCATCCCTAACACTGTTGCTGCTGGGGCACTGGAGACACCACGCAAACGCGTGAGCCTGACGAATCGCACGTGGGTCTGGCAGAGCAGACCTGCCAGACATTCGTCCGGGACAGGGCTTTCGATGTGGCTGGGGCAGGGCTGTGGGAATCAGTGTTTCTCTGCTTTGATGCCTTCGGACTCTCGCGTCTAATCTCCACAGACCAGTCCGTAAAATCCCAACTGAGCTACTAGAGAACTGAAGATGAAGTGACATTTAAATGCAATAGAAACCTTTCCAAGGCTATTGGCACCACAGCTCACCAGTGTGGCCCCACCTCATAGAGGCTTCTCACAGCTTTCTGGCAGCTTCCAGACACCGAGAGAGCCAGCTCTTCCCTTGAGACTCAGTAGGAGTTTTGGCAGAAGGGACCCTCCACGGGGCCCACTTTCTCAGCATACTGTACCAGAGGGGTTTTCCTGAGTCCCCCCAACTCGCACCCCCCCCAACCCTTTGACAGACCTTAACCTCAGACCCTGCATTAGAACATTATGTCGACTTTCTCATTTCCTAAAACTTGCAATGTCCCTCAAGTAAGTAATAGCCAACATTTGTTGAATGCTTTCGATATGCCAGGGCCCAGGCCATGCCATGAACTCATGGCGCCCTCATGACCACCCCATGTATAACACCCCCCATTTAGTGATGAGGGAGCTGACACTCTAATGGGGAAAAAAAGTACCATGTGCTAAAGGAAAGAAAATATAATGGTGAAAATAAAAATTCAGATTTTTCAGATCTGAAATCTCCACATTTCTAGTGAAATTTTTTGTAAGGAGGACTGAGATAGGACTTGGTTTTGCTTTTTTAATTGACAGCAATGAATGGCCTCCCATTTCTGACTAACCATTTAACGGTACTCCCACTGACTGTGCGCCAAACACTGTGCTAATCATCGCTCCTTGGTGAGCTGGTTTAACTTCACCTTCATAATCACCTATGAAATCGGCAATGTGAGTCCCCTCACAGAGGAGGCAGCTGGTGTGGAGAGTTGGTAGCCTGCCCGGGATCACCTGTCTAGTAAGGAGCCCGGCCTTGGACCTGGGTCTGCCCAGCTCCAGAACAGAGTTCGCAGCCGCTAGCCCCGGTCTCTCCCGTATGGAAGTGCGAAGAAAGGCCTTGGAGGAATGTCACCCGTGGTGTCCCTGCCCGTGCGTGGAGAGGGAGTCCCAAGTTGCATGCAAGCAGAGGGGCAAGAATTAGTTTGACTTGTAGAGAAAATTGTAGGGGCGTTTTTTTTTAATTCATAATAGAATTCATTTTAGGTTCCTTTCCAGTGTACCAACTAGTCTCAGTACTGCTGCTACCACAAACTCTTATGGGAGTAAAGAGAAAAAAAAAGTGTTCTTTCCTTCTTTAAAAAAAAAAATAAGTTGTTCTTGCTTATAGTTAATTCTAGAAAGGCAATACTAAAGGTATATATTTTTTTCCAAATGCTATTTTTGACTGCACTGATAATATCATGACAACTCTGGTCTCTGTAACCGATCCACTCTTCAGCTCTGGGTAGAACCAGACGTGGATTCACACCAAATTTGTAAATACTGTGTGTGGGTCTGACGTCCAGGAACTTTATTCCTTTGTGTAAAAAAAAAAAAAAAAAAAAAAAAAAAAGAAGGAGAAAGACAAGATGATTTTTAGAAAGAAGAACAAAATCCAGTTTTCTTTTGAGATAGCTTTCTCAAAGAAATGGAAAGCAATGGTGTGTAAACTGAGGAAAACCAGCCAGCTTTTGGGACGTGAGGAAGGAGAGAGTCTCGCCGAAGTCTGAGAAGGGTAGCAATACTCAGAGCATTTTTATCTTGGCTGAAAGATGACAACACGCTCTAGGACTAGATTTTTAATTTTTTGGAGAACTCTCATCACTGGTTCTGAAACATCTCCTCGGCTGTTTGGGGTGGGGCCTTTGGTTTCCTTTTTTATTTGACAAATGTCTTTATTGACCGGCTCCAGGCTTGTTTGCCTAAATTCTTAGGTAGTTTACACAAGTTTTAGAGTCATCTAGAACTTGCGCTCCATTGGAAGCAAACCCAACTAATCAGAATTTGAGATCCTGGTTGGTTTCAATAGGTGTCCTGGAATTCTGACAGTGCACCTGAAGATTTTTTTAAGGAAGGTTTTAGATACATTATCTTACACAAACTGTGATCTAATGGCAATAATTACCTCAAATGTGGGCATTCATCCTGGTTTTAGCCTTTTTTGAAATCATGTAGCCAGCTTGATTTTGGGATTTAAAAGACCATGAACTCTGTGTGGGCTGAAAATGATTAATGCACACCCTGGTCATTGTTGCGTAAATGAATTCCGACAATAGCTTATCTTTACAACAAAAAATTAAACCAAGGAAGAGATGACTCTGTGTGTGTTGTAATCAAATGTGATATTCAAATGCACATGTTAAGTATATGTTTTTAGCTACTGTAAAATGCTGTCAGCCTTCTAAGATATCAAGAGAGTCACATTTTAAATGCGTACACTAAATAGTTGACTGTGGATACTTAAGCATATTTCTGGCTACCTTTTATAGTTAAAGTGTTTTAGAGTTTACATTTAAACTGGTACTTTTGAAAGAAAATTTCTGTTTATTACTGACATCTTCAGACCCCAGCGACTGCCTCTTTACTTGGAAGCCGTGGCCCCAAGGCAGGTGCGTTCCACCCATACTGTTGTGTTGTGTTGTGTTGTGTAGCCTAACACGAGCATTTCCCTCCGTGTTGCTGCTTTCCACGTGAACGCGAGAGAGTGTGAAAGGGTTTCCAGGTTAAGTCTACAGCCTGGGCCAGACTCGAAGACCTCATGACGGGCCGTGTCAGCGTTTGTCTTCGAGGCCTTCCCCTTGACATCTTGGAAGAGGCAGAGAGAGCAGACACCTGGTTCGTTGACTTCGTCTTGATTTGAATGTTTAACCTATTAATGATCCACTGACTTCCAGTCACTAGGCAGTAGGAAACACTGGGATTCGGGTGCCCCCGAAGGTACAGCTGCTGTTTCTGGGCCCCCTGGCGACATTCTGATGGGTGTTTTGCAGGGGCGACTGCTCCATCCCAACGCCCATACTCATTGGCTAGGTTTTCCATATCTGCTGTCATCGGATCCTTCTCTCCTTTAAAACAAGATAAATGCAAAAAGATGTGTTTACTTTCCACCCTGTCCATCTTACATGTGAAGCCTAGTCCAGTGGGAGGCGGGACATGGGTTCCTTCCTGGAGAATGTCCGTGCTGCTGAGGTGGAGGAGGGGGCTGGGGAACTGAGGGCCAGCGGGGGGCCACTGAGACCCCTCCAAATCAGGATCAGTATTGAAAAGGCAAGAGAGGCTGCAGAACCAGGGCCCCGCATCCTGCAGGGACCGACTGGGAAATGCGGGTTTCCCGAAGAATTTTGGTTTGTTTGGGGGGGGGGGTTTGTTTTGTTTTGTTTCCTTTTTTGAGGAGGACCTGCTGTGAACTAAAGGGCATTCCTTTAGCAGATAAGACCTTGAAAACTGCAAAACACCTGGGACCAGGGAACTGTTTGTGTGTTGTTTTTTTCTGAATATACATTCACTTTTTCCCTGTGAACTCTGTTGACAGTATGTTCTTATTACCGTTTTTTGTTAGACATGTTATTGTAAAATATTTTTCACCTTGCTCCTCCTGATTATGTTCCCACTTTCCTCTGATTGGTTTTCACCTTTGCTTTAATTAACCAAATGAATTTTATATCATTGTCCTTGGGGCTTAACCATGTTTTTAAAAACTAGAGGTATAGAAATTGGCTTTAAAAAAAAAAAAAAAGCTACTCTACTGAATCTGAAAAAGGGCTCTGTCTTCGCTCTCTAGTTTCCACCAGTCTCCACACAGATCTCTGCCCGCACTGCTTCCCGTTCCCTGTGTCGGGCCATTGTCCCCGGCCTCTGCCCTGCTGTCGCTACAACCCCCCGGCCAGGCACCGCGGCCTCCGAGGAAGCTCTCCAGAACCAGAAAGAAGGGCCCACTTAGCCTTGTGAGGGGTGGTCTTGACTCCGTTAGATGGCTGCCTGCTTGGCTGAAGGGACAGCGGACTTATTATTGTTGTTGTTATTGTTGTTGTTATTATTATTTTAATAGTTTGGCTCAGGTTATAAGGGAGAACTTGGGAAGTGAAAAGTGACTTGACCATGCCCATTCTTTGTAGCTTTCTGTGACTTCTGAATGGAACCTAAAGTGTCCCCCGCCCCGCCCCGCCCCCTCCCAGCAGGCATTCCTGTTGGCGATGCCTCCACCTCTCTCCTCACTGGTGTTACCGCTCATTGCAACTTCCTTCATGGCTTTCCCAGGGCACAATCATTTCTGGCCCCCAAAGCAGCTCATCCTCTGCATGTGCATCTTTTTAACCAAATGAAGCAGACCAGGAAGTCGTACTTTGGGCCAGCGGAATTTCTACTTTAGTAGAGAATTACTGTACAGATAGAGATGTTGATATATATGTTTGTGTATATATATATCAAGCCAAATTGCGGATAGGAGAAGTATAGCTTTACGGATGAGGAGGCAGGGGAACTTTTAGAAGTCCGAGCCAGCGTCACCCCCTAGGCCTGGGGGGCGATGCTGGGCCCTCGTCACCCAGCTCACCACAGCAGAGGCAGGTGGCCCTGCGGGGCGCCGCTGCTGTCTCTGGGTCCCCAGCGTCAAGGGCATAGATGAGTGAGGGAGGCAACAAATCAGAATGACTGGAATTTTCCATCCCGATTTGCTTTGACCACATGTATTGAGCTGCCACCTCTGACATTATATCACGTTTCCAAAAATGGTATCCATTAGGGTGGAAAGAGAACGGATCTGTAGAAATGTTTACCTTTCAACGGCCCACGAGCTTAGAACACCCTGGACAGAAGGACTCACTCCCCAGAACCAGAACAGGGAAGAGACCTGGCGATGCTCTGTCACCAGTCCAAGGGGCATGGCTCCCTCCCCGAGGTCATCTCATCATCTCGTCTAGATCTTTCTCTGCCCGGTCATCTCAGCCCAGTGACCCTATGAAAGCCCTGGCCTGTCGTGTTCCTTCACTGTACGGTTTCTGTAATAAAAAGTGTTAATCCACGTTACTCTTTGTGAAGATTATTGCGTGCAACAGTATTTTCTCGTGTACCTCCTTTTCCTATGTGAATTGTCCCTCTTTTCTTTTTTATTTATAAATGTCTACTTTTTTAAAAGACAAACCAATGTGTCGTAGACCTCCATGTAACCTACTCCTTAGCCTCATATTATAGGTATGTTATAAGAATGGATATTTTACTTGGCTTTAGAATGTTTTACAAGAAAAATAATTCTTAACTGATCAAGTCCTTGCTCCTAAAATGCTTGTGTTTTTTCATCATGACGTCGTGTGCTTCTAAATTAATAATCATTTTCGTTGTAGAAAAATGGAGTGAATTTATATTAGTCTTGGAAACTAATAATAGCATTGTAAATTTATGAGATGATTTTAACAGAAAAATTATAGAAGAATATAGTTATTTTAATTGTAATATTACTAACTGTAGGGTGAGAAGGGGGGTCCCGTGTGGTGAACTATGTTAGAGCTTGTTACTCACAGTTTCTTTTTGATCATTTTTTCGGTCTCTGAGGTGAAACGAGTTATTAATGAAAATTTGTAAACTCACATATGCATATTGTATATGTGTAGCAATGTAATCACACTTTGTCTTGGAATTACATTAAACTGTTTGGAATCACTGTATCCTCGGCCTGGCTCGCTTATTTATTCTAGAACCAGACCAGTTGTCAGACTAAAGAGGTTATTGTAACAAGTAACATCTTTTGGAAGTTCCTTAGCCCTTCGGAAATTATTTAACGCATCTGAACACGTTCATAGCCCCCCACTGCACTTAGAATTTGCCAAGGTGACGGCGTGTGGCCGTAGAGGGGACTGGGGGGTCATCTCACCACCGCCTGCCATGCAGCCGGACAGAGGCCATCCCCGAACTCCCTGTCCTTCCTGAGCCATCACAACCCCATCTGCTTCCAGTCCACCCCGGAGGCTGTCATCTGCTGTACGAAGAGCTTTCCAATGTTCGTCCCAGATCCGGGTGCGAGACTGCGGCCTCGCTCTGCGCCCCAGTCCCGCCCGCTCAGCAGACCTGTGTCAAGCCGCTCCCCGCTCCCTGGCCTCATCACCGGGGCCTCCCCGCCTGAGCCACGAGCTCCGCCTCCCCTGCTGTGGCTTCCCATCGTCCCAGCATTTTTTACGGTAAAATGTACGTAACAGAGCGTTGGTCATTTTCACCATTTCAAAGTGCGCGGTTAGTGGCATTAACATAGGCACAATGGTGGGAGACCATCACCACTATTTCTAGAACCTTCATCATCCCAAACAGAAGCCGTACCCATTAAATAGTAACTCCCTGCTCCAAGCCCTTGGCAACCAGCTCTGACTTTAAGGCTCTGAATTTGCCTGTGCCGGCCACCTCACGGGAGAGGACTTATACACTATTCGCCCTTTTATAGCTTATTTCACTTAAAAATGTGTTCAGCGTCTACCTGTTATAGCAAGTATCGGAATTTTCTTTGTAGGGCCGAACGACACTCGGTTGTATGCGGAGACCCCACTTCGTTTATCCCGTCAGCTCTTGATGGATGAGGGAGGTGGCCCACCTTTCGGCTTGTTTGAACAGCGCTGCCAGGAACCCTAACGTTCAAGTATCCGAGTCCTTTCTTTCGATTTTTTTGGCTCTATACCGAGCAGTGGAACTGCTGGATCATACGTCAATTCTTAACTTTCTGAGGGGCCGCCAAACTCCCACAACAGCTGCACTGTTTGATATTCTCACCAGCAATGCACGTGCTTCGGCCGCCGACACTCACCCTGGTTTCCACGGCCCGTGTCCGGGGGCCTCGCGACCGCCGGGTTCCAGGCTCGGGGCCTCCTTTTTCTGCGCCTCCTGGTCTCACGTGCTTCCCAGCTGGCCTGAAACCCACCCACCTTCTCACCTGTACCCACAGCTCCCTGCTCTACCCACTTGCTGTGATTGGAGCCAATCGACTGCTTGTCTGCTCCCACACCCAGCCCCAGGAGCCCCGGAGTGGGCCTCCCCACCCTGCACCCGAGCCCCCAGAGCCTACTCTCTCGCTTCTGGTGAGGTAGGAGCCCTTCGTCTAGGTTCCCAACCCCTTGGGTGTGATTGTCATTATGCCACACTGTCAAATTTCTCTCCTAATTTTCCTTCCCCACAAAACCACAAAATCCTCGCAGGTAAGGATTTCTCTTTCACCTCCATTTCTAGGGCTTCTGTCACAATGACAGGTACAGTGTGGGTGGTCAAGAAACTTTTGAATAAGTGAAGAAACGAAGCCCATTTTCGTCACCCGATCAAGCCCAGAATTCACATAACACCAGTGAAATCCATAATGCAGGCCATACTTCAATTTGGGTTAAATTCAACTCAGCCAAAAATTCAAGTTACATAAAAACCCATGCACAAGATTTGGACAAAACTCTTCTATCATACGTATTTTTGTTTTTTTAAAGATTTTATTTATTTTAGTTTTAGAGGGGGAGGGAGGGAGAAAGAGAGCGAAACATCCGTGCGTGGTTGTCTCTCGCGCGCCCCCTACTGGGGACCTAGCCCGCAACCCAGGCATGTGTCCTGATGGGAGGATCGAACTGGCGACCCTTTGGTTTGCAGGCCGACGCTCAATCCACTGAGCCACACCAGCCTCGGCCGACCTCGTTTTAAAATTATGAACGTACTTCCAGGGATCTGGGGCCATGGAAACGGAGAACGAGGCGGTTGTCTACGCCAGTGAAACGAGCAGGTCCACCAGGGAACGCAGGGCAGCTGCGTAGGAGGACGGCACCACGGGAGCCTTTGGAAACGCCTTTAAAAGTGAGAGTACAGACTTGCTGGTGTCAACACGCCCCCTCAGGCATATTTGATCCTGGGACAATACCAAATCTTAAGTTGTCTTACTGACCCTCTGGAGCCGATGAGCAGGAAGCAGAATTCTATATCCCCCTGACAAGTCCCATCGCCATCTGAAGGAGTCCCAAGCAGAGGGCCGCCCCCTAAAGAAACGGTGCTCTTGTCCTGTGGGGAGCGCGGGACTCGGCCTGCTGGGGCTTCGGCTTTCCAGGGATACATTCCGGCGGCGCCACGCTCCGCTGCCTCTGGGGGCGCGTTTCTGGGTGGCGGAGGTCGTGCCCAGGAGCCTGTTCCAAACGGCCAGGTGTACATTTTGTGTGTGTGTGTGTCAGAGCCTGACTGACAGGTTTCCTAACTCTTCCCTAGAATAATAGCTAAGCTTGGGCAAAAATTAAATCCATATAAAAGCCGCGGTTACACTACGAGCAAAGTGTAAATGAAACACCAGTGGGCTGGATGGCCTGGCAACCTCTTCACTTGCACGTTTGACCCTTCTCCTCTGCTGATACTCAGCTTTAAAGAAGGTGCCTTGGGCCTTAGCCAGTGTGGCTCAGCTGGCGGAGCACCATCAAGGTCGTGGGTTCCATTCCAGGTCAGGGCACATGTCTAGGCTGTTAAGCTTGGTCCCTGGTCTCTAGCATTAATGTCTCCCTCTCCCTCTCCGTCTCCCTCTCCCTCTCTCTGTCTCTGTCTCTGTCTGTCTCTCTCTCTCTCCCTTCCTCTCTCTCAAAGCAATGACAACAATGTCCTCGGTTGAAGATTAAAAAAAAAAAAAAAGAGGGCACCTTGGACCCTCCCCCCACAGCCTCGCACATTTTGTGTCCCACCTGAACCGCAAGAAACTTCCTTTTAGATTTACTTCCTCCTCAGCTGCCCTTACGCTGCCCGGTTCTGCTTGAGGACGAGAAACCCAGAGCCCAGCAACACTCCTACCGCTGACTCTACAGGGAAGAATCGGACCTGGGAGCCAGGCATTCCTCGGCGCTGTGAGACTGCCTAACTCCTGCCCTGGCTGGTGTGGCTCGGGGGATTGAACGCCAGCCTGCGAACCAAAAGGTCGCCAGGTTTAAGTCTTGGTCAGGGCACACGCCTGGGTTGCTGGCCAGGTCCCCAGTTGGGGGCGTGCAAGAGGCAACTGATCGATGCTTCTCTTCATACATCAGTGTTTCTCTCCCTCTCTTTCTTCCTCCCTCCCTCCCTCTCTAAAAATAAATAAACATCTTTTTTTTTAAAGGAAGAAGACTATCTGCCCTGGTCGATACACCTGCCTGAGAACCAAAAGAGCTGCTGGTTTGATTCCCAATCAAGGCACATGCCTGGGTTGTGGCCCAGATCCCCAGCAGAGGGCGCTCGAGAGGCAACCACGCATTGATGTTTCTCTCTGTTTCTCCCTCCCTTCCATGCTCTTAAAAAAAAAAAAAAGTCTTTTTTAAAAAAGAAAAAAGACTAATTTCGGTTGTTAAATGCTGATCTGCAGGCAGTATAGGGTCCCTTCTACTCAGACAATTCTGCAGCACTGCTGAAACGACTCTGGACCACAGGCCCCAGTGGTAAACAAACCCCCGGGCGTCTACTTTAATGTCTGTTTATGTTCTGTTTCAACGTCTTCATACATTTTATTGCACTGGTTCTCTCGGAATCTTTACCCATTGCAGACTAAGCCTGCCGATGGAGCTGCTTGGAAGAGAATAAATTACCCGTTGGTAGACAAAAGGCCAGAACCAAAGGAAAGTGCGGGTGCTTGGAGGAAGCCCTTCTGAAGGGGAAGACCGTGCAGAGCCAGGGAGGCACCAGGAGAGAAGGCGGTATCAGTGGCGGGGTAATTCAGAACAGGGCTTTGAAATCAGCCATATTCCGGTTCAGTCCCAGGAACTGAAATGTGAAAGTGCGGAAATCCCTTCACCTCTCAAGCCTCAGTTTGCTTACCTGTAAAATGGGGATAACGTTGCGTGTGGCAAAGGCTGGCTGGATATTCCCTGAAGTCATTTCCTCTAGCACACAGCTCAATTATATTTCCTAGATTTCTTCACAGATAAATATGGTCGGAGCAGACCCCTAAAAAAAACTCTCTGATATTTATTCACACTCTTGTCCCTCAATTTCTAGCCAGACGTGGAAGATCCATTAAAGGACCCCGAGGGCCTCGAGAGCAGTGGGGCCACCTGATGGTAGATGCTAAGGTCGCTGAATGAGACTTCCTGTCTCCCAATCAAACCACGCTGGACAAAACCGCAGAAGAGCAAGAAATTTATCTCTCTATTATACTTAAGCTGCTGAAATTTTAGAGTTGTTTTATGATAGCAATTAGCCTACCCTATCATTATCTTCTTTAGCTTTAACTCCAGTGTAGATTGAGTAGGGTATTAGAGTATGCTATAGCTGCTGGAACGATGCCCAGATATCGGTGGTTTAACAAAGTAAAGATCTCTTTCAGGCTCACAGCGGTGACTAATGCAGGTCAGCGATGGGAGCAGCTTTGCCCCATCCAAGGGCTTTGAATGTGGGGTTCATAGAGAATGTGCTTCAGGGGACTTTGTAGCTAGGACTGCCATGCACCAAGACTTTTTTACTTTCTTTTCCTTCCGGCACATGGAAGGGTTGCATTTCCTGGCCTCTTTGAGGGTAGTTGTTCAGTAACTTGCTTTAACCAAGGAAAAGTGACATGAGTCATTACCCGGTCGAAGTTTCTGAGAAGCAATGCGCGCTTCTCTGTATTCTCGCCCGACCCCCAGTCGCGGCTGGTCAAATTGGAGGAAAGCATCCTGCGACGCTAAGGAAATATGCGGCAGACGGCTTTCCGGGCGCGTTGTCTGAATCTTCAGTTCACTGGGTACATGAGAAATAAAGCCTCTGGGAACATGGTTTTTCATTAAGCACTTGCAACGGACCAGACACTGCAAAGTGAGCACTTTGTGGGTGAAACGCACAGCACAGAGCCTGGCCCCGCCGAGCTCTTAATTAGTGGTAACTGTTAATGTTATTCCACTTTTGTCTTAGAAGTGTATGCGTTTACTCAAACGGGCCCTGCGCTCTCGCCTAGGGGCCTGAATGGACGTCCTAAGGAGGGCTGAGCCGCTTATTTTTTTCTCGAAAACATCAGAAAGTTTTCAAAGTTTATGGGCAGCTGAGCTGGAAGTGCAGATTTGCAGGACCAGAGACAGCATGGCGTAGAGGAAAGAGCACTTGAACCAGGAGTCGAGATCAATTTAGTTCAATACACATTTATTGAGCACCTTCTGTATGTACCAGGCGCTAGGGAAACGAAAAAGTGTGTGAGAGCATCCCTGCCTTCTAGGAGCTTAATTTCCACACGGATGGCAAACAAGTAAACAACTAAATAAAGCATGATATGTGCAGTAGTAAGAGAATAAACAGGAAATAGAAGAGCCACAAGACCTGAGTTCTAGTTCTACCACTAGCTGTGTAACCCTGGGCGTGTTATTTAACCTCTCTGGGCTTCATGGATAGTGAGAATGGGGTCGATCACATTTAAGCCCTGAAGTTCTAACATCTGCAATTCTCAAAACCCTGTTAGGTCGGTAGAGCAGGCATGATTTCTACTTTTCAGAGGTGAAGCCAGGTGTCAGAGAGGTTTAGCGCAGCAGCCTGAGCTACACCACTGCTTATTGGAAGAGCTGGCCCCCCGCTAGACCGGGGCAACCCTTCGGAGCCAGGCCTAACGGGCGTCCACCCCAGGCTGCGTTAGGAGCAGCGGGATCCGTGTGGCTGTGGCAGGAGGTTTCCTGGGTGCCCCCGTTTCAATCTCATACGGACCCCCAGTTTGGAGCTGGTTACAGACCAGGAAAAGGAAAGAGGCGGCTACCTCCTTCGCCTCCGCCCTTCCTGCGGTCCTGCCTGTCATGGAACAGCACAGCGGTGTAGGCTTAGTTTCCCAGGGATCTCAGGAGCCTTCAGCAACCAGCGCCATTCACCGATGGAAACCCTCCCTGAACCTGGCCCCCCGCGGAGCCGCCCCCTCACCAGCTGGGCTGTGTGAAGGGTGCAAAGCTCATTTTGGAGGCCGCGGCCGCGCTCCCTCGCGGCCCCTGTACTTCCCGGCCGCCCCCGCTCAGCCCATCCAGTGTGTGCCTGAGCTCATGTAATTGAAGCAGAACAAACTAAAGAGTTCGTCTTTGCTGGGCCATGCCATGCCCACCAAGGCCAGAGACAAGTCTTCTGTGGATGGCGGCCACCGCTCTCTCCCACCGTGGCAAACGGTGAATGTGTACAATCTTATCGTCACGTACAACGAGCTCTGAGTGCATGCTACATGCATCCAAGAGGCCAACAATGCACAATCCCTGCTCCCCAGAGGTTTACAATCAGAAGACAGGAGCGGTCAGGTGACGAAGAGACGCGCCACGGACAAGAAGAGGACAGGCCGGTCATGTGAGAGGCTCAGTATTAAGTGCTGGAGGTGCTGGGGAAGGGGGCGGTCACCGCGGGCTGCTGGTCTCCGGGGGGGGGGGCGACCCAGGGAGGCCGCAAGCTGGGCCCTGAAGGGAGAGAAAGACAGAAGTCGTTAATAGACAGAAGTCGTTAATAGCGACACCTACTCTACTCCCTGTGGGTCATTCACATGAAGCCACATGAAGAAGGTAAAAGTGCCCAGGAAAAGAATTGCCTGGGGGCAGGCAGACATCCTCCCCAGGGTGGCCCCTTCTCCATCACCGGCACCCCCACGTCTTCAGAGTTACTCAGAGGACACACAAGCCACACAAGTGTCTCCCCAAGAACCCTGTGGGGATGGGCCTGAGTTCAAACCCTGCCTCCGCCACCTCCAAGCTTTATCCCTTAGGGCAAGTCCCTTAACCTCTCTGAGCCCGTTCCTCCCTCTGTAAAGACGGGGCGGTTAGTGCCCCCCTTGACGCTCCCACCCCAGTGCGTGCTCCTTAGAGTCCTCCCTGTCACCTCCACCTTCACAAAGGACGCCTGAGGATGGCCTTGCGTGAGTGCTCCATCCTTCCCCAGATGCCTTGCGGGCTCCAAGGGTTACAGGTGGGGCAGGACTGGGCTTTGGGTTCAAAGGCACCCAGGGAGGGAGCGGCAGCCTGGGCTCGGAGCGAAGCCTACTCAGTGCTTCCCCCCTGTGGCCGCCGAGAGCACAGCAGCGGGCTCCGCAGCCGGGCAAACCCAGAGCGGGCGGCGGCGCTTGGCTGGTTCATAACCTTTGAAGGATTTCCTACGTTTCTGAGGATTGGCATGCCAGTGTTTGGTTTTGTTTCCTTCCCCCTGTAGGAACGAGGTAGGAAAACTCTTATAACACTGGTGGCCTATGAGTCGGGGTTCCTTTACTAAACTGATTAGAATTGTCCAGTGGTTCCAGGACAAACCCAAGGTCAGGAAAGCTTAAGTCACCCGTGGGCCTCAAAAGCTTCCGGTAGCAGGCCTTGGAGAATTGAATGAGAAGTAAGATCCAGATGGCATGGGTCCATGGGTCCCTGTCACACTGCTTCTTTCCCAGCCCACCTGTTGCTGATTCCTCCTGTCTGAACCCCCAAGGGCAGGACAAGAGCACAGTTCACACGTCCCTCCTGGCCTTGGGCCCCTGCCAAGGTCAGGTTTTGTCCCCCAGGGCGCATTACCTGCCTCAGGGCGTTTCTTTGAGAATTAAATGAGGTGTCACTCGTAAAGCAAGGCAGTAAGGCTTTTGAGCCTTTCTGTCTTTGAGAGGAGGACACTGAGAACCACAGTGCTTGTGAGCAACTGAGAACAGGTGTGAGTGAGAGGACCCCCAGCCCCCAAACAACAAGAGCCGCTGACCACTTCCTGAGTCTGCAGCCCCTCCAGGTGCTGGGAGGGTGGGGGCTTCCTGCCACCCCCCAGACCAGCCCACCACCAGCACACTGAACCCCCTGCCTCCTTATTGTACACCCAGGTCTCCCTCTGGCTCCCCCAAAAAGACAAAATATGAAACCACAAAATACACATACTTTACTAAAAATCTAGAAAGCATGCAAAAAGGCCAACAAAACCAAGCTGACGGTTTTGTCTGACACACAAGAATGACGGACTGAGCAGAGCAGAGGTAGACCTAGTTTCCCTCTGAGCTATTTTCTGAAAATGGGCCGAGACCCAAATTCACACAGGAAGCTCCCAGGCAGACCGCCAGCATGACACCCAGCCAGAGGCACGGAAAGGAGGCTGGGGAGGCCTGGTCCCCACTGCCACCTGCTCTGCGGCTTCAGGTGTGTGTGTGTTGACGGGTGGTGCATTGGAACCTCCGCAGGCCCAGGGGAACTGCCACCCCCTTCACATCCCCCTTTCTTCCCCAGGCAGACCAAAGGCCCAAGGACAGGGCCATAGGACCTGTACAAATTCTTCTCAGACCTAACATAAGAGATAAGCATCATCTCCTCCCTGTGGCTGATCCTCCTGATGCAGAATGAACCATCCCTGGACTATGTTCCAGAATATTCTGGTACTTTCCAAGTTGTTTGCTCTGCTCCCTATGTGCTCCTTGCGGGATAAAGCGGTCGATCGCCATGCCTGGCATGGTGTCTGGCACATGCTAAGCGTGAGTAAACATTTGTCAGGTTGAGTTGAATAGTGATGAAGGAGCCAGATAGAACAGCCCCCTAGAAATCTAAGGCTAACTCAGGGGCCCGGCAAAGTGGCGTGGTACCCTGAGGCCACAGAATGTGTTTTTGTCCTTGGTTCCCACACATTGCCACCTGTCCAGCTAGATCAGTGCGCCTTGTAGGGCACCCCCCCCACAGGTGGGTGCCCAGAGTTGTGCCTTTCTGTCTCTCCCCCAAGCTATGGCCCTGGAACGAATGGCAGCCGACTTCTCTGGGTGCCAGTCATCTCTTTATTCTGTCAGTGACAATAACAACAGCACCTCGGACACAGCAGGGGCCTGCCTGAGAGCCCCAGGAGGGCGGACACGGGGGACCCAGGGAGGGAAAACCTTCCCTTCCGGCCTCCCCAGCAGCCAGCAGAGAAATGACTTTGGGGGGTGCAGTACTATGTGTGCCAACAGTAACGCAATGTGTGTCAGTACCCGGGCTGCATGAGGAAGGAATGTTGCAGAATGGGGCAGGGGTGGGTAGCTACGGGACTTGTTAGGTGACGAATCATGGACTCTGTGTGCCTGCGTGTGCGTGTGTGTGTCTTGGGAGGGACAGGCGCCTACCCTACTGAGCATGTGCAATTCAACTGCTGAGCCACAGGACCTGCCTAGAGCCAAGGAGACCAGGAACCAGAGCCCACGGGCCTGGGACAGGGGCCCGGGACAGGGGCCTGGGACGGAGGCCACCCTCCTCACTGCTTTGCCTCGGAGAGGAGTCTGGGGCCGGCAGGTCTGGCCTGGTGGGAAGGCCGCCTCTGGCCTGACCCACCTCACGTGTAGGCCATCTTGCTGCAGACCCAGGGCCGGGTCATCAGGCACTCCGTCGACACCAGCCTGGTGGGCTCCACGAAGACGCACTCCCCCAGGCCCGCGATGTGGAATCTGTGGCCGGGAGAGATGAGACCGGACACTCACAACCTGGCACACAGCCCAGCCCTGGGCGGCCAGAGGCCCTGGGGTGCCTGCCGCCCCCTCTGGATCGCCTTCCAGGACATCGGCCCCACGCCGATGCACCGCCCTACGCCTGCACCACGGCTCCCGCCACCCCGCAGATGCTGTGTCTGTCTGTCACCAATCCCCCAGGCAGTCAGCTCCTGAACACTGGGCTCCCCGTGTGGCCAGGAAAAGCTCGGAGGACATGAGCCAAATTCAGTGCCCTTATGGGGTCGGGGTGGACCCGAATAGCCCCAGTGTTTAACACCTGGGGCCGCGTGGCCCAGGAAATCAGGGATGTCGTTCATGGACCTGTGGGGGAAGGGTTTTCCCTGCCTGTCATCAGCCCTTTTGAGTCTCCAGGTTTCTCCTGTTCACCCTGATCTGATCCCCCTGCCAGTGCCAGAGCTGGCGTCTCACAAGACTTGGCATCAGAATGACCCCGAGAGGGAGCGTGGGGCTGGGGAGGGCAGGACCACCTCGGTGTCAGGGAAACACAGCCCCGGGGCCCTGGGTGGTCCACACGGTGGGGACTGCAGTCTCTAGGGCTCTTCTGGCTCCCGGAGCAGGAAGCTTCCAGAAGGGGGGATAAGGGAGACAGAAAATGCAGGACCTCCTTAGCAGCACCAAGAACTGATCTGAGATGGGGGCCGGAATGGGAACGGGAGAAAATGGAAGCAGGGCAGAGATGGAGAGGAGGCAGGGGAAGGGGAAGGGCGGAACTGTCAGCTGGGCCGCCGGCCCCATGGAGGCTTCTGGGGACAGAAGGGACGCTAAATCGGCCTCCATGGGAAGGTGGCTGGTCACCAGCTTCAGGCCACCGTGGAGGGCCGGAGGGCGGGGCTGCCTTGGGGACAGGTGTGTCCTCACTGGGTGGGCAGCGGTGCCCCACCCACCTCCTCGCGGGCTAGTCATCCAGCCATAGGATCTGGACCAAAAGCCAAGGTTCTCATTCTCTTATGTTCTGCATTTCTCTAACCTGGACTGCCCCCCCTCCCCACATACATACACACGCACAGTCACCACCCCCACTGCCACAGCCATACAGCCCACGACCCACGACCACTGCCACCTTCACCCTGCACCGCAGACCAGTCCCCAGCACCACAGTCCCGCCACCCCCGTCGCGCACTCACTTCCACACCACAGCCCACACAGGTAACACTAACTCCCCCAAGAGATGTTTCCTCTAGAGCTCATGGCGCCCAAGGCTCAGATTCCTTCTCCTCCACAGCCTCCGTGTTTAGGTGACACGTGGCCACCCAGAACACAGGGCTCCTCTCCACAGCCCCTGCAGCCCGCTGTTGTCATGTGGCTGTATTCTGGCCAACGCAGAGGGACGTCTGTGACACGCACCCCTTTTCCTCTTTCCCCCCTTGGCTGAGCCACACTGAGCCATGCGGACAGGCCACAGCTCAGACAGGGGAGTCACAGGATGGAAAGAGCCTGGGACCTGGAAGCTCGGATGACATGGGCCAGAGCCACCAAACCGGGCTGGACTTCATGGGCCAGAGAATGGGTCTGCCACACCCGCTGAGCCTAGGGGCTGCAGCCGTAGCGAGCACGACACCAGGTAGTCCCCTCAG
>PVJD01016206.1:0-21934 GCA_004026545.1 Mormoops blainvillei | reverse complement strand
GACTCTGGCTGAGTGACCCCACCTCAGGAAAACTCGGCCTCCTCGGGTGACGGTCTGGAAAGATATTTGGCCTGGTTGCCTTGTTCTTAGAACAGAGAGACTAGAACTCCTGGAATTTTCTGAGTGATAAGGCCGTGTCTTTTGTCCTGATTAGACAACTTTTGTCTAGACTCTGGGTAGTGGCAGGGCGAGGGCACTTCACCAGAAAGACCCGGTGTTTCTTAGAAGCTTGGAATTTAACTGTCAACATAAAAGTTGTTGGAACTTGTTGATAAGTATAATTTATTGGAGCTGAACAGAAAAAAATTGGTGGGAAGCTATATCTCAGTAGAATGAGGAAATGCTTCAGCGAGTGGCAGTTTTGTACCATATTTTATACATTACAAATAAAGCCAGAGGCATACGGGTTCCATGAAATTCGCTGGTGATAGGGTAGGGAGTTGGGACAGAGCAAAGCAGGGAATTCTCCAAGACTGAATAAAAAGGAAAACAAGTAGACACATACTTTTTGTACATTGGTTGGTACAGGATAGTTAGCAGTTAAAAATTTACACCAGAATGATGACAATTAGGGGATTTGCAGTCTCTGCTCTGGCACTAGTTGTTCAGAAAAAGGAAAATTATTCTGACATTCAGAAGGTATGTGGTCTTAGATGCAAAAAGACAAGAGGTGTGCTCGGCCGGCCTCCCTCAGGGAAGGCCACAGCCCGGGTCACGCCCACCCGCCATGGCTCACTCTTATTTAGAAAGTGTTAGTTTGGGGCTTCGGGTTCCTCACTTAGTAAGCCCCATCACGCAGGCCTTTCTGGAGCTTTTCGGGTTTAGTGGTTTTTAATCCACACTTCTCCCTTTGGTCATAAGCCACTCTGAAGAATGCACTGATGACAAACACTTGGCTGGACAATGTGGCTTCACGCTCCTGGGGAGACCCATGTCTGGGCAGTTTTACTGTCAGCATCTGTCCTGCCGAATGATGGGCCGCTGGGGGTGGGGCCAAGCCATAGCCTCGGATGGAAGTCAAGGCCAAGCTTTCTCAAAAGTTAAATGAGGAAAATAAGATGCAGTCAGTCCCACAGGCCTTCATCGGGGAAAAACAAAACAAAACAAAACAAAAAAACCTCTGGGTCATTTCTGACCTATAAGTCATCATAGTCCAAGTGTTGTTCTCTCTCTCATTTCTCTGTATTTTGCATCCAGGATAATATTTTCTTCTAGTTTGAGCGCAGCTTTTCAGGCCGCGGGTTCCCATGGCCCATCTATTTCTAACTGGAAGCGCTCAGGTGCCGTTTATGATTAACCTGGTTTCCCCCAGCTGGACAATTGGAACCCGAAGCCTTAGGGTTTGAGGACGAGGCCAGAAGGACACAATCCTGTGCATTGTAACTGCTGTCTAGTAAGTCCACAGGCCAGCAGAACTGTAAGAGTAAGTACATTCGTGAGTAAATTTCCTGTTTCTCAGCAGCAGTTACAGTGGGCTGCGTTTCATAGACACTTCGGCTTATTTGAGTTACGGACTTAGCATTCCTTGTTGGAGTAGGGTGTAAGCACATTCACGCAATTAGGTTCCATCATGTATACATAAAATTTTTCTCAATATTTATATTCCAGTAACATTCTACAAATGCCCTTGTTTTTCTTAGTTTGTGTCTTTACACTCAGAAATAATCAACTTATTGATACAAAATATTTTTAACTTCTTTTAAAAACACACACATCTTTTTTTTGGGGGGAGGGGCAGGCAAGAGCATGTCTTCTACAAATAAAAATGTTACTGGAAAAAAGGCAAGGCCCAGAGCAGGTTTGCAAAAGCCAGCCAGCAGTGTGTAGGTTTTTGACTTTGTAAAGGAAAGACTTTACATCACTGGTCCAGGAGATTTTGCAAGTACATTTATTAAAGCTGTGGACAGAGAAACGAGGAAGGGCCTAGGATAGGAGCAGCTACAGGGAGACCAGGTGGGGCTGCTTCGGCTTTCTAGAAATGATATAAGAAGTGAGCCTGGGTGGATCTGCTTTCAGTTCATTGCAAAACCAGATGAAAGAGGCTTTGGGGAGAGTTTCAGTGAGTCAGCCCAGGACGAGCTGCTGCCACCCATTGCTTTCATGGTTGTAAGTCTTGTGGGGACCCATTACACTTTACGAAAAACAAAGTTCACCTGAAAAAAAAAGACTTGAGGGCTTATGTCTCAAAGAGGGCACAAATTGGCTCTTTTTTTTTTTTAAGAGAAGTTATGTCTGCTTTCCCAAAGTAGGGATTTTAGGAAATGTCCCACAGAAGATCTCATTAAAATATTCATTACCTTTTTCAAGTGTCTACCCTTTCAGGGTCATGGTTTCCACCGATTGGTCCGCACCAGAAAGTCTAAATTACATGAACAGCAATATAGGAGGGAAGAAAAAAAACACCATGGGAAGAAAAAACACCATGGGTAGGAGCTCCTTCTTCCTTTCTGTTGTGTAGTATTCCATTGTGTAAATGTACCATAGTTTTGGGGTCCACTCATTTACTGTTGGGGACTTAGGTTGCTTCCAATACTCAGCTATTACAAATTGTGCTGCTATAAACATTGGGGTGCACAGATTCTTTTGAATTGGTGTTTCAGGATTCTCAGGGTATAATCCCAGCAGTGGAATTGCTGGGTCAAAAGGCAGTTCCATTTTTAGTTTTTTGAGGAAATTCCATACTGTTTTCCACAGTGGCTGCACCAGTCTGCATTCCCACCAACAGTGCACTAGGGGTTCCCTTTTCTCCGTATCCTCTCCAGCACTTGTTGTTTGTTGATTTGTTTATGATGGCCATTCTGTCTGGTGTGAAGAGGTATTGCATTGTGGTTTTAATTTGCATCTCTCTGATGACTAGTGATGCTGAGCATCCTTTCATGTCAAGGAGGGCCCTGCGTGTGTCCTCCTTGGAGACGTGTCTGTTCAGGTCTTTGCCCATTTTTTCATTGGATTATTTGTCTTTCTGGAGTGGAATCATGTGAGTTCTTTACATATTTTGGAGATCAAACACTCTCCTGAGGCATCATTGACAACTTTATTTTCCCATATGGTTGGTTCCCTTTTCATTCTGCTGTTTGCTTTAGCCGTGCAGAAGCTTCTTATTTTGATGAAGTCCCATTGGTTTATTCTTTCCCTAATGTCCCTTGCTCTAAGGGACATATCAGTGAAAATATTGCTGCGTGGAGTATCTGTGATTTTCCTGCCTATGTTCTCCTCTAGGACTTTTATTATGTTGTGACTTATATTTAAGCCTTTTATCCATCTTGAGTTTATTTTTAACTATGGTGTAAGTTGGTGGTCAAGTTTCATTTTTTTGCTTATAGCTATCCAGATGTCCCAACACCATTTGTTGAAGAGGCTATTTTTACTCCATTTTGTGCTTTTGCCCCTTTGTTGAATAATTGACCATAGAGGCTTGGGTTTATTTATGGCTCTCTATTCTGTTCCATTGGCCTGTGTGTCTGTTCATGCCAGTACCAGACTGTTTTGATTACAGCGTCCTTGTAATATTGTTTGATGTCAGGTATTGTGATCCCTCCTACTTTGTTCTTCTTTTGCAAAATAACTGCAGCTATTTGGGGTCATTTATGGTTCCATATAAATTTTTGAAATGTTTTTTCTACATCTGTAAAATATGTCATTGATATCTTAATAGGCATTGCATTAAATCTATAAATTGCTTTGGGTAGTATGGACATTTTGATGATGTTAATTCTTCCAAACTATAAACACAGTATATACTTCCATTTATTTGTGTCTTCCTTAATTTCTCTCCTCAGTGTGGTATAGTTTTCTGAGTACAGGTCTTTTACCTCCTTGGTTCAGTTTATTCATAGGCACTTCATTTTTCTTGTTACTATAGCAAAAGGGATTTTTTTCATGATTTTTGATTCTGATATTTCATTGTTGTATACAAAAATGTCTTCAATTTCTGAATATTTACTTTGCATCCTACTGTTTTGTGAAATTCACTTATAAGGTCAAGTAGATTTTTGGTGGAGTATAGGGTTTTCTAGTACATTGTCATGTCATCTGCAAACACTGACAGTTTTACCTCCTTCTTTCCAATTTGGATGCCTTTTATTTCTTTTCTTTTTTTTTTTTTGTCTGATGGCTGTGGCTAGGACTTCTAATACTATGCGAATAGAAGTGGTGAAAGCGGATACCCTTGTCTTGTTCCCAATCTTAGTGGGAAAACTTTTAGTTTTTGCCTGTTGAGTATGATGTTAGCTGTACGTTTTTTTATATATGGCCCTTATTATGTTGAGGTATGCCCCGTTTACTACTTAGCTGAGTGCTTTTATCGAAAATGGGTGCTGTACCTTATCAAATGCTTTTTCTGCATCTATTGATATGATCATGTGATTTTTGTCTTTCCTTTTGTTTATGTGATGTATTACATTTATAGATTTGTGATTATTATACCATCCATGCACCCATGGGATGAATCCCTCTTGATCATGGTGTATGATCTTTTTAACATACTGCTGGATGAAGTCTGTCAATATTTTGTTGAGGATTTTAGGGTCTATGTTCATCAGTGATATTGACCTGTAGTTTTCTTTCTTTGTTGTGTCTTTATCTGGTTTTGAGGTTAGGATGATGCTGACCTCATAAAAAGAGTTTAGGAGTCTTCACTCTTCTTGAATTTTTTGGAATAGTCTGAGAAGAACGGGGTTAGCTCTTCCTTAAATATTTTGTAAAATTCTCCTGTGAAACTGCCTAGTCCAGGACGTTTGTGTGTCGG
This sequence comes from Mormoops blainvillei, assembly GCA_004026545.1. Lineage (NCBI taxonomy): Eukaryota > Metazoa > Chordata > Mammalia > Chiroptera > Mormoopidae > Mormoops > Mormoops blainvillei. The sequence continues at coordinate 17,187 of PVJD01016206.1, read as the reverse complement.
GAGATTTTTTTTATTATTGCTTCAATTTCACCAGCTGTTAACTGTCTGTTCAGGCTTCCTGCTTCTTCTTCATTCAGTTTTGGAACATTATATTTTTCCAGGAATTTTCCATTTCACCCAGGTTTTCAAATTTCTTGGCATATAGTTATTCATAGTAATTTTTTACAATCCTTTGTATTTCTGTGGTATCAGTTGTAATCGCTCCTCTTTCATTTCTGATTTTATTCATTTGGGTCCTCTCCCTTTTTTTCTTGATGAGCCTGCTTAAAGGCTTGTTGATTTTGTTTATCTTTTCAAAGAACCAGCTCCTGGCTTTATTGATCCTTTGAATTGCTCTTTTAGTCTCTATGTCATTCAATTCTGCTCTGATCTTGATTATTTCCTCCCTTCTGCTCGCTCTGGGCTTTGTTTGTTGCTGTTTCTCCAGTTCTTGTAGATGTACAGTTAGGTTGTTTATTTGAAATGTTTCTATCTTTTTCATGTAGGCCTGTATTGCTGTGAACTTCCCCTCAGAACTGCCTTCACTATGTCCCATAGAATTGGGACCGTTGCGTCTTTTCGTTTGTCTCCAGAAACTTTTTGATTTCTTCTTCGATCTCATTATTGACCCATTCATTGTTTAATAGCATGCTATTCAGTCCCCATGAGTTGAATGTTTTTGAATTTTTTTCCTTGAGGTTGGTTTCAGTTTCAACCCCTCCCGGCCTGAAAAAATTCTTGTCAGGGATGATTTCAATTTTATTGAATTTGTTAAGGCTTGTTTTGTATCCTATCATGTGGTCTATCTTTGAAAATGTTCCATATGCATTTGAAAAGAATATGTATTTTGCTTCTTTGGGATGAAAGGTTACATATATATGTATGTATATACATATATATGTATATATTTTATATATAAATTTAATATACATATATATAAAGGTTCTATATATATACAACCTAAATCTACACCTAAAAGAACTAGAATAACAACAACAAACTCAGCCCGGAAGGAAGGAAATAATCCAGATCAGGGTAGATTTAATGACACAGAGACTAAAAAATCAATATGAAGGGTCAGTGAATCCAGGAGCTAGTTCTTTGAAAAGATAAATAACATCGGCAAACCTTTAACAAGCCTCATCAAGAAAAAAGGGAGAGGGTCCAATAAATAAAATCAGAAACAAAAGAGAAGTAAAAACTGTTGCCACAAAAACACAAAGGATTGTAAGAAATTACTAATAACAACTGTATGCCAATAAATTGGTCAACCTGGCAAAATGGATAAAATTCTGGAAACATACAATCTTCCAAAACTGAATCAAGAAGAAGGAGAAAGCCTGAATAGACCAGTAACCCCCAGCAAAATTGAAGCAGTAACCAAAAATCTCCTGGCACACAAAAGCGCTAGACCAGGTGGCTTCTCAGGCAAAGTTTACCAAATATTCAAAGAAGAAATAACCCCCATCCTCCTCAAACTATTCCAAAAAATTCAAGAAGAGGGAAGACTCTGAAACTCTTTTTTACAAGGTCAGTATCATCCTAATTCCAAAACCACGTAAAGACGCAACAAAGAAACAAAATTACAGACCAGTATCACTGATGAACATAGATGCTAAAATCCTCCTTATGTTGGCAATCCAGATCCAGCAATACATCAAAAAGATCATACCCGACAATCAAGTGGGTTTTATCCTAGGGATGCAAGGGTGGTACAATACTCGCAAATCAATAAAAGAGACACATCATAAACAAAATAAGGGAAAAAAAATCACATGATCATGTCAGTGGATGCTGACAAAGCATTTGATAAAATCCAGTACTCTTTTATGATAAAAGAAAAAAAAGCCGAGCAAAGTGGGAATTGAAGGAGCTTACCTCAACATAATAAAGACTGTATAGGAGAAACTACTGCCAACATTACAGTCAATGGGTAAAAACTAAAAGTGTTTCCCTTAAGATCAGGAACAAGGTAAGGTTGTCTGCTTTCACTGTTCTTATTCAACACAGTACTAGAAGTTCTAACCACATACATTAGACAAGACAAAAAAATAAAAACCATTTGAATTGGAAAGGATGAAGTAAAACTGTCATTATTCACAGATAACAAGACAGTGTATGTAGAAAAGCCCATAGTCTCCACATAAAAACTATTTGATCTAATAAGTGAATTTGTCAAAGTATTGGGATATAAAGTCAATATTCAGAAGTTGATGGCATTTTTGTACACCAACAATGAAGTATCGATATGAGAAAATAAGGAAAAACACCATTTTCTATAGCAAAAATTACAATAAAATACCTAGGAATAAATTTAACCAAGGATTTAAAATACTTATACTTAGAAACTATAGAACACTAAAGAAAGAAACTGAGGAAGATACAAATAAATGGAAGCATTTGTCATGCTAATGGATCGGAAAAACTAACATTGTTAAAATGTCCATACTACCCAAAGCAATCTGTAGATTAAATGCAATTCCTATAAAATACCAATGGCATATTTCACAGATTTAGAGCAAATATTTCAAAAATTTATATGCAGCCCAAAACAATTCTGAATAGCCTCAGCAATGCTGAGAAAGAACAAAGTTGGAGGGATCACAATGCCTGGCATCAAACTATACTGCAAGGCCACTGTAATCAAAACAGCCTGGCACTGGCATAAGAACAGACACACAGGCCAATGGAACAGAAAGGAGGGCCCAGAAAGAAACCTATGTCTCTACAGCCAATTAATATTGGACAAAGGGGGCGAGGGCATACGATGGAGTAAAAAGAGTCTTCAGTAAATGGCGTTGGGAGAGCTGGAATGGCGCATGCAAAGAAAATGAAACTAGACCACCAACTTACAATATAAAATGGAATGAACTCAAAGTGGATGAAAGACTTAAATATAAGACATGATAACACAGAAGTCCTAGAAGAAAACATCAGCAGTAAAATTACAGATATCCCATGTAGTAGAATTTTTGGCGATATATCTCCTAGCGCAAGGGAAATAAAGGGAAAAAAATAAACAAATGAGACTACACCAAATTTAAAAGCTTCTGCATGGCTTAAGAAACCATTATCAAATGAAAAGGGGACTGACTATATGGGAGAACATATATACCAATGATACATTGGACAAGGGTTGAATCTCCAAAACATATCAAGAATTCATACCAACACCTAGAAGACAAACAATCCAATAAAAAAAAAAATGGGAAAAGGACCTGAGTAGACACTTCTCCAGGGAGGCCATACAGAGGGTCCATAGTCATATGAAAAGGTGTTCACCATCACTAGCCATCAGGAAGATGAAAACTAAAATGACAATGAGATATCACCTCACACCCGTCAGAACGGCCATTATTAATAAATCAACAAACAAGTGCTGGTGAGGAAAAGGAGAAAAGGGAACCCTAGTGCACTGCTGGTGGGAATGCAGACTGGTGCAGTCACTGTGGAAAACAGTATGGAATTTCCTCAGAAAACTAAAAATGGAACTGCCTTTCAACCCAGCAATTCCACTGCTGGGATTATACCCCAAGAATCCTGAAACACCAGTTCAAAAGAATCTGTGCACCCCAATGTTCATAGCAGCTCAATTTACAATAGCTGAGTATTGGAAGCAACCTAAGTGCCCAACGGTAAATGAGTGGATGAAAAAACTGTGGTACATTTACAGAATGGAATACTATACAGCAGAAAAAAGAAGTAATTCCTACTTTTTGTGACAGCATGGATGGAAACTATTATACTAAGTGAAAAAAGCCAGTTGGTGAAAGGCAAACACCATACGATCTCACGTATAACTAGAATCTAATGAGCAAAATAAACTGAAGAGCAAAATATAACCAGAAACGCGGAAGCCTAGAACAAACTGACAGCTGTTAGAGGGGAGGAAGGAAGGGGACTGGCAGAAGGAAGTGGAAAGAATTAGTCAAAGAACACGAATGAACACCCCGTGGACCTGGACAATGAAGTGTGAACTGGCTGAGGGAGTTAGGGGTGGGCTGAGTGAAGAGCAGCAAAGGGGGGAAATTGGGACAACTGTAATTAAAATAAACAATAAAAAAACAAGCGTCAGAATCATTTTTTGTTTAACACATGTAAACAAATAATTATAATACGGTTAAAGACTGTTGTAGGAAAGTCCATAAAATGGGTTCTGGAACTCCTGGAAAATCAATTAATTGCATAATAGGGTTTGCAGAGGTTCGAGAATTTTAAAAATATGGAGAAAAGGGCTAGTACCCAGGCTCGGTGGAAAGTTGGGGGCAGGCCGTGCTGAACAGTGCCAAGGCCCAACTGTTGGAGGGTGTCTGGCAGCGGTGCAACAGGACCCAGTTACTCAAGGTGCATATCCTGCGAGGGGCAAATACACTTCTCCAGAGCGCCTCATGGAAATACACAAGTTCATCACGTTAAACATTTATGGTGTTCACTGCAGCCACATCTGAGTAATCATCGAATCAAGGGCACTTGGGTCTCAGATACAGCAAACTGCAATGGAGCACCTGCTGTTGCCCGAGGCGTCCCATCATCCCCCAGCCAGGGAGGGAGGTGGTGCTGTGAACAGGAAACTCAAGCCTGATGAGTGCTTTAGGGTTTCATCCTGAAGACAAATTTCTGGCTCATTTAGCATCTATCTTTGTATACGAATAACAAATAGCACACACTGACTTTACCTGTAAAAGAGGATGTATCAGCGCATGGAAATGGCTGCCAACTGGGCGTGGGCGTCATGCGGTCCAAGCCCCCGGCAGTCTCACTGCACCTCCCGACAAGAGGGGCGGTGGTGGTTCCCCGTTAACAAAGAAAGTAAGGGTGGGGATTGGCAGTGTGGAGCGGAGGGGAGGAAAGCGCAGTAAATGTCGCCTTTGGACTCTGTAGACTCTGCGCCATTTGGTTTCTGGTCCCTCCTCCACTCTCAGTGCTGCGTTCGCTTCAGCCTGGAGACAATGGCGTCCATGGTGATGGATGGTTGAGGCCTGTGCTTGAAACTGTAGGGCCCAGTGGCCTTTCAGGACGTGCCCCTGGATGTGGTTCCTGGGCCCCTCTCGGAGAAGCCTGTACAGACAGACGGGATGCTGGGGAGCTGCAGGCACCTCCTCTGAGCGGGTGAGGGCGGCATTTCGCCCCCTCACACAGCCCCTGTGACGGGTCTCTGTCTCTTCGGGTGTCAGAGGCTGCACGATGCTCGAGGCGCCCATAGAGCTCATAAAGTCCCAAGTTCATAAACTTTGGGTCTAAAATTCACAGTCCAGGCTGCCTGAAACCCTAACAAAGACATAACGAGACATTCTTTTTCCCACTTGGGTAAGACTTTTCTTTTTGAAGATGTAAAGCAATAGTTTCGCTGGGTTGCTTCTGAAGCCGTCTCTTACAGGTCTTTGAGACTTCGAAGATCTTGTGTGGCTAATACTGAATTTCAGGTAATTTGTTACCTGCATGTTTTTCCAGGACCTTATGGCTTCCCTGATTATCAGGGGATCAACTCCTTAAAACAGACTTTACATCCCAACTGGGCCCAGAAGAACAGCTTTACATGATGGAGTGAGAAGCCTCCCAAGTGACATGACTTAGGTGGGAACATTCAGCTGAGAATTCTGGCAGGTAACACCCAGGTCAGCGCTGTCCAGGGCAGGACTCACTGCCCACGTGTGGTTCCTGAGCCCTTTAAACAGGGCAGTTCAGAGCTGACAGTGGTATTTTTATGCACAAAGAGTTTAAGCACCTCTCTATAACTAATTACATAACTGCTTAGATATTTTTATTTCATTTTATGGATTCACATAAGGAAAGCAAATTTGTAAATCTCCTGTAACCCATAATATGGCAACATCTATCCTACCAGTGGAACTTGTAAATTATGCTATTAAGAAAAACATTTCTTAAATTCTCAGTAAACCTGAGAATTACCTGAAGTGGTTTTTAAAAGCAGATCCATGGTTTTTTAGAAAGCGTGTTCTTTTTATCATCTCAAGCAGGAAAACCTCTCGTTCTCACCATTAAGGATGACATTAACTTTCAGTCTGTATGTTTTTTATAAGTTGAATTTGGCGTGAAGTTTATTCAAAGAATCCACGTCCCTATTTGTCTTGCTAGGGAGGGCTGGCAACATGGGCTCACAATCTGTGCAGTCACTTAAAAAGGCTTGCGGTAGGTGTAGCACTCCAATTTCGCCATGACATTCTTAATGACATTTGAACAAAGTGTTCTTCATTGTCACTTGGCACTCACTTTACCTAATGGTTTCTCCTTGGAGTGACCAAAGGTTTAAAAAAATTGGTTCGACCCTGTTGGGAGATGCAATTTTCAATGTGACCACTAGAGGGCGGCACCACCGTGAGATAACAAGGAGGGACTCTGAGGGGACGTAGAAGGGTTACTGGCTTTTCCTAATACATTTGTTTCATTTTAAGTGTCTCATGAGCACGGTCTCCCCTCTTAAAACTTTGTAGCTCACAAGAGGAAGTTTCTCCACTTCTGATGTACTTCAGAGAGTTAAAATTTTTTGTAAGTTACAGCTAGTTGGCTCAAATGTGAATAGCATTAAACAGATACAATAAAGTATACACTAAACATTAGTCTTTAGAAGAATACTGGGGTGATGGAATGAGAAGAATATGTGTGTTTGTGTGTGTGTGTGTGTGTGTGTGTTGGTGACAGGAAAAAAAGCAGCTGGGTCCTTATCTTTCGAGAAAGAAGAACTTGGATCAGATAATACCTAAAAAAAGAACAAGTAAGTGACATCAAAGCATGTTAGTAGAAATGAATTTTGTTCTATCTGGGAAAGCTGCAATTGTTTGGGATAGGTGTCTTCAGAGTGGCCCAGAAAGAACAGTGAGAACCTTCTCGTGATCACTCAGAAAATAAATCTATACAGACACTTATCGGGAGAGCAATGGGGGAAAAGCTGGGACAACTGCAGCTGAACAACAATAATTTTTTTAAAAGAATAAAAAAACAATATTACTGGAACTCTCCCATTATGACTTGTAAAGTGTGAGACAGATGTTCTATCTGTCCAAATGGAACCCTGGAAAATTATTCAGTGGGTCACATAAACATTTCCCACATTCTTTAGATCCACTTGAGGTACGGCAGTCAAATTTTATTTAAATGCCACTATCTCAGAAACACAAATGTGTGTGAGTTATAATTTGCATGTTTTTCTCTCCAGGTTGAGGCATCCCCTAGCAGGAGAGCAACAGCCTAAATGAAGGTAAATTCTTACTGGGAAACATGAACACCAATGGGGGAATCCCCCCGAGTTACAGCGACCGAGGGACTCCTTTCACTGGGCAAATAATGCAATGCGTTTCTAGTATTTGGCCTATTTTACAGAATTCTCATTGTGCCTCTCACCCTGGGGTTTTTGATTAGGGAAACATACAAAAGGTACAGTTGAAACTCAACTAAATTAATTTTCAAAAGCTTTTAATCCCCCTTTTCCACGTATTCCTTGACCTGAAACCTACTTCTTTTGGTAAACACAAAGCTTTCTCCCTTAGTAAATAGTCCCTGGCCACCCTAGACATTTACACAAAGGGACATATAAATCAACCTTACTAAAAGGAAACATCCCCTATTGTTATCAAGAACTTATTCATCAGCGTATGAGGACTGATTAGTTAGTGATATTCGCTTCAGAAGTGCACTCCTAGGCGAGGACAACTTCAAAGACCAAGAATTATTGTGCCTATTGGAAGAGCAGTCAATCAAAGACTCTCTCCAACATTGTTGGGGCAAAAACCCTACCAGGCGCCCCGCTGCGCATGAACACCTGCCCCAGCACTTGCCTCCTCTAGAGCAATCACATACTTTTCGAGGATGAGGAGGCGCTGACATGACGGAGAGACAGGCATCCGCAGATTACAGCAAGGCCTCTACCCCTGAACATCGATGTTGAAGTGTTTTAGCTTTCTTGCCTTGACCAGTCTGCAAATATTAGTCATAATAATAATTATACTTGTTCTTTGGGCTTTTCTCAAACGTTGTGTATATAGCTCAACTGTTAATAATTTCTGAACGTGCGCATGATGACTTCTGTATCATCAAAAATACCGTCTTTGTGCTTTCCAGTTTTGAAGCAGGTTAGGAAGAAGCCAGGAATATTCCTTGGCCAGTGGAATGACAGAATCGAGACAGATGGCTGAGCAAACGGGACCAGCAGTTTACAGCCAGACACAGAAGTTCCCCAGGGTGAAAAGTCTTGGGCGCCTGGTAACAAACAAAACCCGTGCTGGACCTTGCCTTCAGGGTGGCCTTCTCTTCCCTGGGACAGCGCTGGCCATGTCCCATAAGCCCTCTGCTCCGACACCGATCAGTTTGTGGAGACCATCGCCCTGCAACGGCACACCTGAAAAAACTGATGCATGTTTTGTGGAGGTCTTCCCCGGGACCTCACCTAAAATCTTGAACTTTTAAAAGCAGATAAAACTCCCCAAGACAAAGAAAGCAGCATGCAACCTTCTTGCAGCGCATCTACTCAAATTTCCTTTTCGAGTAAATTTTCTTTCTCCTAAGCTCTAAGGGATCTCCACCAGACTCGCGACTAGGGGAGCAATGGGCCATAGCCATTCATCCTGGGCACACTTCCTCGAACTCGTCCCCTCGGCCTGCGTTTTCTGATCCTGCTATAAGCTGGCAACTCCTCCTCCTCCATGTCTCATGTTTCGTGTCATGTTTTAAGACAAACGCAGCCCCTCCCAGCCTCTCTTCTGCTACTCTTTTTATCCTCAGCCCATCCTTGTTTCACCGTTCCCATTCCCGGCTTTAATAAACACACTCTCAAAGTCACCTGAGCTTGTTTTGTGACATTTTTCCTGCACAAAATCAAGAACTCACACTCTACCAGCTGGCTTTAGGCAAACCCCCCTGGGTCTAGCCCCCTTTCCGGTAACATTTTGAGATTTAGAAGAAATGCTATTGCAACAACAAAACAAAAAAAAGAAGAAGAAAGGATTTGTGTGTTCTTAAGAGGGGTTCAAAGTATTTTGTCTTAATAAATTAGATATTTCTGAATGAATAAAAAGAGACAAACTAAGAAGATTAAGGAAAGTTGTAGAAGGTTCCTGGAATAAAATTTTTTTTAAATTATGTGTAAATGTCAGAACCTAGTTACGTGAATGTCCTGACACCCTAACTCAACAAGGACTACTAACTCTATTAATTCAAACAGAAGCTGAAGCGGCTATAAAAACGTGACCTTCTGTATCTGCTGCTGAAGCACAGGAAATGTGCTCATGAAACTCCAACTGTCCTCAGCTGTGGAACTTTCAGACGGTAATTGTAATTTACAGCATTGTGTTCTCATAGCCTGGTCCCCAAATAAATCCTAAGCTTACAGTTTCCAAGTGTACAACTTGCAGGAATCAGATTAATAATGAATAATGAATAATTAATTGCAGGTGGGCCATAGGAAGTGAGAACCCATCTCATGGTCAGAATGTTAACACTGAAGAGATATGTAGTGTGCCCTCAGTACGTAAATGTTATACTGGGTGCAAAATACAGACAAATGAGAAAGACAGCTAAACTTAGACCGTGGTAGCTTACAGGTTAGAAATGATCCAGAGTGTTTGTCTTAAGAAAGGCCTATGGAACCCGCCAGGCCTCCCCTTGACCTGCTTTCTTTTTTTCTTCTTTTTCTTTTTTTAATTGTTATTCTATTACAGTTGTCCCAGTTTTTCTCCCTTGGCCTTCCTCTGCCCATCTCACCCTGCAACCCCCACTCCCTCAGTCAATTCCCACACTATTGTCCACTTACTTTTGAGAACCTTCGGCTTTGACTTCCGCCCAAGGTTAAGGTCTCGCTGCATCACCAATGGTTGACCGTTCAGCCAAATGCTGCCACTGAGACTTCCTCAAAATCTTTTTCTAGCACTTGAGACAATATTATCTAACCAAAATTGGTCATCAGTGCACATTTTGGATTGGTGAATGAAAGGGGGTGTGTGGAGCAAACAGGGGCCACGCACTAACCCTGACAAGCTCGGGGGAGGCCTGCATGGAGGGGCTCACAGTCTCAGAGACCCGAAGTAGCCGCACGGGTGGGTCTGAAATTAAAACTTTTAACTAAAAGCTAGGCATGGTGGGTAGTCATGCCCTGGGCCAGGATCTTTCGTGACGAAGGCCCGGCTTTCCCTTAGTGGAAGCTGTTTATTGTCTTTTTGCACCTGTCATAACAGAACTTTAAACTGACAGGGTAACATCGCTTTTCCCAGACCCCTCACTGCACCACAGCAGGGACCACATACCCTCTCGTTGTTGCTGTTATCATGTTCATTGTTCGCTGATAACTGTCCTGTACCAACCAATGTAAACAAAAAAAAAGTATGTATCTATTTGTTTGACTTTTTACCCAATCTCAGAGGTTCCCACACTTTGAATTTTCCTTCCGTCCTAAGCATTTGCCAGTGAATTTAATGTAACCCTTTAGGCCCCTGGCTTTGATTGTACTGTGTAAAATAAGGCTCAAACCTGCCCCTTCTCTGGAGCACGTTCTCAATGATTGAGATTTCGCTCCCCGCCAACTGTCATCAAGTTTGGCTCAAAATAGAATCACAAAAATTCTGTACAGGTTTAGACAGTTCTTATGTTGACAGCTGAAAATCCCTAGATGCTGATCAAGATTTGGTGTGCCTGGTAGCATAAGCTTTGTTTAAAACTATCCAGAGATCTGTCAAGAGCTGCCTCGTCATGACAAAGGCACTCTTATCAACCTTATCACTTAGAAAATTCCAAAGGTTTTAGTGCCCTTTTCTAAGATCCAAGAAAAAAATACAAAACACGAGAAAACTAAGTCTTCTTGAGGTGAGATCACGCACCCAGAGTCACACAGCTTGCAGGTGGGCCCAGAAATGCCAAGTATTGTCTATTGACACTCGGTATCTATGCTTCATTGTCTTCAACATTTTCTCATATATCAGAAGGCCTGAAAGGTTAAATCCTACCTTTTCCCCACTCCTAGTGATTGAGAATCCAGAAGTGAAGCAAATTCAGTCTTTGAGATGCACTTGTGTTTAATCTGGAAGCTGGAAGGAAGTTGGGGTGATTATTTCTGCCACTGTGTTGATGGCCGGGCGGGCTGTGGCAGATGCGGCTTTACGTGGAGAAGCACGTGCTTCTGTACCTCTGGGTGAGGCTGTGGCCCTGCGACCTTGAAACTAGACTTCAGCTGTAACTCAATAACTTCCATTCCCCTAGCTAGTCAGTGGTTTCACAAGCACCTAATTCTTTGTCTTAAAGACATTTCCGCACAAATTGTCTTGGAAGGTTTACTTGCCATAGCCTGAAATGGGAAACAACTCAAATGTCCATGAAGGGGTGAACGGATAAACAAATTTAACGCACCCCTGGAATGAGGTAGAATGAAAGGATCAAAAGAAAGGACGATGTCAACATAATTGTGTTGAGTCAAAGAGCCAAACTCCACCTTAAAGTACATACTGTATGATTCAAATTTTGAAAATTCTAGAAAATGAAAATGACTCTATCGTGACAGAAAGCATGTGAGAGTTTTCTTCACACGGGTTCGGAGGAGGAGGGGGCGGAATGAAGAGACTGCAAGGGAGCATGGAAGGACTTCAGGAGTGAGGGGCGTGTTCACTGTCCTCCTTGGGACAACTTCTCTGGTACATGTATCTGGAAAACTTTATAAGTTGTATCCTTTCTATATATTAAGCTTATTATATTCAACTATAACTCGATAAATATATTAAAATTATATATGCAGTTATAAAATATTGCTGAAGGTATCATTTGTATAAAAAATACAAAACTCAAAAAAAGCCCAAACAAACCCAAAACCTAACTGTAACATTATTTTTTTCTTGCCCATTTTTTCTGCTTACCCACCAGTGAGCAGCAGAAGTGCTCTGATGTCTGGAGCCTTTCCTGGGGGCCGCTGGTCCCGCCTCACCAGCGTCGATCATCACACAGCCTTCCTAACTCTCCAAGCTCCCCACCATTCACTCCATCTCCCCATCCAGCCCACTGCTGGCCCACCAAAGGTTGGTCCTCTGCAGGCAGCTTTTTTTTGACACCCTCTGTTCTTCCAGAAGTAAATGGCCACTAACTCTTCAGGTCTCAGCCAAAAGGTCACTTTGTCAGAAGGGCACTTAGTGACCCTGAGAGCATCTGAGATGCAAATAAATGCACCGGAAGTTTGTGTGTTTGTTTGTTTGTTTGTTTTTCCCCCCAGGGCTCTTCACTGTTTAAGGTAAACTCGATAAGAACCGAAATATGTCTTATTCTGTTTGGAGTTTCCGGGGCCCAGCCAAGAGCCTGACACATCACAGATGCTCAGCAAACACTTACTAAATTGTTAAGGGAGACCACACAATGGAAGGTTGTCACTCTTCATGACACTTGAAGTCAAAATAGGCTACTTATAGACACAAAGGCACTGGTGTTAGCATGGGAGGAGCCCATCGCATGTTTTCGGACACCTCAGGGTCAGGGCTTTACGTCTTGTGCAGTCAGGAGGCAGGAAACAAACCTGCTAACAGTGAGAGGTTGGGGCGCCCTTTATTCCCAGAAAACCCCAGGCCTCCACAGGCCCAGCCTGTGAGTTATATCTCGTCCCCCCCAGGCCCGTGTCTGTCCTGTTCTCACAGACACCTGACCTGACAGAAACTCTGGCCCCAAAACCCCAGAAGACTCACTGCCAGGGAAGAAAGGAACATATCCTAACCTTAAAGGAATCAGGGGGTGACTTTTCATTCCCCGAGTGGGACATGTGCCTGAACTTTCTGAAGATGTCTCACCAGTTCATGATATCCTCAGGAACAAGGGGCACTTCCTGTACAGGATAGGACAGAAAACTCCAAAATCTGCTGTCACTTCCATCTCAGAGGGGCTGAGGGCACTGTGGATACCACCTCCCTCCCCCTAACGGAAGAACCCACAGCAGCCCTGGCAGAGTCTCCCCAAGGAGCTGCTCCAGCCCCGGGGCCCTGCGAGGAGGCCTAGAGCAGATGGCAGGCTGGGACACAGATGAGTCACATGCAATGCCCTAGTGCTGTAAGGGAGGACACACAGCCTATGTTGGGACCCAGCCCCCCAGGCCAACACCCTCCCCCAAAAGCCTCAGGGGAATGTTTCCCAGGCCCTCCCTTTGAATTCTTGAAAGCAGAGAGCTCTGTCTGAAAGGGCACATCCCCCTGCTGGGACAGTTCTCCCGACACTGGACTCCTAGCACTCTGGACAATGCCGTCCTCTCACTGGGCTCACCCTGCCCTGGTCAGCGTCCCTGTGCAGCTCCTGACGTTGGTGGCAGGTCTACTCCTGACATTCAGGGCACAAAATTGAGCCACACAGGAAACACACAGAAAATTCCCACGTGACCCTGGTTTTGGCTAAGAAGATAAAGGAGCCTGATTTCCATCCCCTGCTTCCACAGGCCTTTCTCGGGCCCCCCTCCTGGCTGCTCTATCCCACCTGCTACACCTACAGACTCTTAACAAAACGGGCTGTGCAGTAACCCTGACACGCTCAGTGGGCCACGTGGCAGGGCTGACAAGCTCAGTGACCAAAAGCAACCTCGCAAAATATTCTGGTCAGAAATTTGTAACTGAGCGGGTGATGGCAGGTCGTCACATCTCAGGCCTATACCTTGCTTAGCAAAGGCCAGTCTCTATCTTAGGTGAGCTGTGACACCTGTTTTTATGAACCTTAAAGAGCATAACTTGGGCACATCAGAGTGATTTTCTTTGCTGGACCATTCGAAGGCACAGACTCTGGGACCAACGTACGCGATCCCAACACACTTCCTTTTTGCTGGTCCCCTGCATACCCTCTCTATGTCCTGTAAATGTTAATTATTCTGTACTCACCAGTGTAAAAAAAAAAAAATGGTGTCTCCATTTTGACTTTTATTTAATTCTAGAGATTTCCCAGCTATGCTTTTTCTCACCTCCTAATGGATTACACGCAACTTTTTTTTAATCTTATCTTTTGATTATAATGTATAAAATAAGCTGCAGAACTGCATTCTTTGCACGCTTTGATGTGGTCCCGAGGTGTATAAGGTGAGTTTGGCTCAGATACACTCATTAAATGGCTGTACAAGTTTGGAATATTTTTTCTCACTTTGACGGGGCCTGGGAGCCCCTCCTCCCTCAGGGGTCTCTGTGCGGCTCTCTGCCCCATGCCCGGCTCCACCCATGGGCAAGTCTGGTGACAACAGAAAGTCCCCTGGGCAGAAACCAGAGGTTCCAACAGCCGGGGGGCACAAGGACGGGCCTGACACACAGACATGGAGAGGAACGGTCCACCTGAACCCGTCCCCCCGTGACCAGGAAGCCCACAGGCACCTGATCTTTCACCACAGTCCTTTCTACTGGGACATGCAGGACACCTCCCCCTTCGCACCCCAAAACTTGCAGGTCCTTTTGAGACTAATGGTTTTTGACCTTTGTCCCAGGAAGCAAAAGCCAATCTGGTGACAACCTGAGATAGAAGAAGGGTCCCCTCTGCAATTATCGCCCAGCATGACCCCTGCTCACCCCCAGAGTCATCTCTGGGACCTTCGTGTGGGAAGGAATAAAACGTCCTCCGAGCATTTGAGAACACGAAGCAGCCGGGATTCCCAGCTGGGTTCTGTGTCACAAACAGAAAGAAGCCCCATTTTTGTGACACCTGGGGCTCTCTGTGTGGTCCTGACAAACCCAAACCAAAGACTCAGCAGGGCCAATGCTGGCACGAGTGGGTCACCCCCTCAGGCACACACGTGTCCCTGTCAGCCTTGCTATTGCAAGTGCACTTTACAAGCCAGGAAGACCGGCCTGTCCTGAGAGCTCGTTGGATCCAGAGACTCAGGCCCACCGCACCCCGGCCCATCAGAATCTGCAGTTTGACAGCATCTGGGGACCCCCCTGTGCACGGGAGAGCAGGGGGAGTGGCTCTACCTTCCCATCAGGGGATCTCGTTTTGATTGGGCTCCACCCGAGCGGCACAGATGCTGAAGCTGCATTGCGAAGACGTCGCCTGGGCATTGCGATGTTTACGAGGCTTTACGGGTGATTCAATGCACAGAAGAAATGACCTCCCTGTGACGGGTTTTTTCCTGAGTGAGCAAAGAGCTCTCGCTCTGGAGGCAAAGTCAAATGCGAGACACAGAGAAAGCTGTGGGAGAGGCTGCTGTGCACTCGAGAGGAAGCTTTGGGGAGTTAATGAAACCCAGGCACCCCAGGCTACTGTGTGCTTTACCGAACACAGTTTGGGAGTGCGTGCTAGCGTGTGTGGGGGGCGGGGGGCGGTATATGTGTGTGACTGTGTGTGTGGCATTTGGAGGCCTCAACAGCTCCCAGGGAACGAAATCTGAGAATGACAGTAAACTGGTAAGAAGGGACCAGGTGGCAAAAGTGAGCGCAGGGAGTGGGAGGGTCCCAGGCACAGGCCCCGCCCCCAGTCACATGACAAAAAATTAAGCTCAGCACACGGGGAGGACACACAGCAGATCTCACCAGTCTGGACAGCGGTGCCTGTGAGCCTCACAGAACCTCAAGCCTTTCTCAAAGAGGGAGCCACAGAGCGGGTGCAGACGCCATGGGATCCCTTCCAGTCTCCGCCCACAGAGGACGCGTCCCCTGGCAAGGGCTCCTGCTGGCTGGTGAGTAGGAGACGGCTCCTTGGAGCCGGTGAGAGGATCTGACACAGACCCTGGCTGGGGTCTGCGGAGGGGACCAGGGCTCTGAGAGCAGAGGGCAGGCTTCCGTTTGGACCCGAGGGCGCAGGACAGAGGAGCAGAGCAGGATGGGGCGGGGGCTCAGCCAGAGGACAATCTCCTAGTCGGGAAGAGGCGACCGGCAGGGAACCTGGATTGCTGTTCATTTCCTGTTATTCCTCATTGAGCATTGAATTATGAAAATATAATAATAATATTGATTCATGTCAGGAAACACCACAAAAGAGAAATTAGCCAGGGGTGCTAGACATTTTCTTTGCCACCGACCTCAGAACTGGGCACACACACCCCAGGGGGTGCGAGCGCTGGGATCACTCACCGTTCGGGCCCGTGCGCTTTCAGGCCGTTGCCGTCACTGGAGTTCAAGTCAGACGAGTCCCGCTCTCATGGAGCTCATGTTCTGTGTAAGAGAGAAAGAGACAAGGAAGGATCTAGATGTGGTATCAGGTCCCCATAAATGCCACGAAGAAACAGAGCAAGGGCAGGTCAGAAAGTGAAGACAGAGCATCTTTTCTCAAAGAAGGTGCAACCCGCTGAGATGCTGGTGAGCCCAGGGGTCTCTCAAAGACACTCCTGAGTGTCAGCACGGCTCCGAGCACAGGGAAGGGGTGAGGCCAATGAACACCTAGAGAAGGGTACTTGAAATAGAAACTACAACAGGTTCGAAGGTGCTGAAGTCGTGGGGGCTGTGCCGTTGACCTTGACCACGGGAGACACGCAGTCACACCCAGACCAAGGCTGAGAGATGACGAGACCCGCTCAGGATGCAGGGTCTCAGCTCCCCTTGCATAGATCCAAGCACATATCGATTTCTTTCCTCTTTTCCAGTCTCCCTATTAGCCATGTGGGGCCCGCCCACCACCGTCCAGCTCACGATTGTGTCGACCAAGGCCGCCGAAGGGCAGGACGTGCTTCTCCGTCTCCGCGATAAGCCTTTCAACTTTATCGGCTTCAAGTGGTACCGGGGGAAAGGGGCTAACCCCTCTAATAAAATCGCCTCTTATTCGATAACCCAAAGATTGTTTGCGAAAGGGCTCGCACACAGCGGACGAGAAGAAATACACTATGATGGCTCTCTGCTGCTGAGGAATGTCACCAAGAAGGACGTAGGCGTCTATACCGCGGAGGCCTACATTCGAGGTTTTAAAAAAGAAATAGGATTTGGGCAGCTTGAAGTATACGGTGAGTGAGGCTCTCTGAGCTCCGGGTGCCGGGCGGGGTGAGCTCTGCTTCCCACACGGGACTGACGGCCCCGGGCTCTGCCTCCGTCCCCCTCTGCCTCAGGTCCCAGGCTGGGTTTTGGTGATTAGCGCAGGACACACAGAGTAGAGAGTAACTTCCTAAGATCTCAGTTCCCTTCCCGAATGTCCAGCCCTGCCGACAGTCACTGCAGTCAGAAAACCAGTCTGATGAGAGTAACTCAGCAGAAAGAGGCCGGTCTCAGTGCAGCCCCTGCAAGAATTCCCTGTGGTTCTGAAAATGACCCCGCAGGCCTCTGTCAAAGCCTGGTCTAGGAAGCCCCC
>PVJD01016205.1:0-21946 GCA_004026545.1 Mormoops blainvillei | reverse complement strand
CAGCTTGTTTGGTTTTGCCGGAAACCTCCAAACCGTCCCCCTAAGTGGCTGCGCCGTCCGCGCTCCCAGCCGCGGTGGCCGAGGGTCCTGCTGCTCGGGGTCCCCCCGCATCCGGTGGTGCCCGTGCTCTGGACGCGAGTCCTTCCACTGGGCGTGCAGTGGGCCCCCCCCCCCGTTGCCTTGACGCGCACTTCGCTGATGACAGAGGATGTGGAGCATCTTCTCGTGGGCTTGATTGCTGTCTCTGTGCCATTTCTAGTAAGGTCTTTGGCCTGTTTTTTAATTGGGCTATTATTTGTTTTTTCACTAAAATTGTTGAATTGTAGGAGTTATTTTTGCATTTTGGGTAATGGTCCATATCAGATCCGCCTTTTGCAAATATTTCCTCCCACCGGTGGCTTGTCTTCTCACCCTCTTGACTATCTTTTGCAAATCAAAAGTTTTCAGTTTTATGAAGTCCAGCTTATCTGTTTTGTTTTTTTTTCACGGATCATTGTCCGTGAAAAATTGTCAAAGCGATCTAGATTTTCTCCTGTGTTATCTTCCAGAAATTTAATAGTTTTGTGTTTTCCGTTTAGGTCTGTGGTCCCTTTTGAGTTAACCCCTGTGAAGGGTGTAAGATCCGAGTCGAAGTTAATGTTTTTTTATGTGGACGTCGGGTTGTTCCGGCGCCATTTGTTGAACAGACAGACCCCTGCTCGGCTGCATGGCTTTGCTCCTCTACAGCCGACCACACTTCCGTGGGCCTGTCCTGGCCTCTGTGTGATGTTCCGCGGCCTTCGTCTCTGCTCTTTGACCCACGCTGCGCCGTCCCGATTCCTGCGGCTGTATAGCCAGCCTTGAAGTCAGGCAGCGCCGCCCTCCAGCTTTGGCCTCCTTCAGCACCGAGTTGGCTAACTGGGTCTTTGCTTCCCTGTAAACCTTAGGATCAGTTTGTTGATAACTCGCTTGGATTTGTGTTGAATCTATAGACCAGGCTGGAAAGGACCGACCCCTTGACAACGTCGAGTCTTCCTGTCCACGAACATGGAATATCTATTTAGTTCTTTATTTCGTTCATCAGAGTTTTATAGTTTTCCTCATATAGAACTTGTTCGGGTTTGCTTAGATTCGCGCCAAAGTGTTTCATTTTCACGGCGCTAACGTAAGTGGTATCGCGCTTTAAATGCCACGTTCCAGTGGCTCATCGCGGGCGCGTGGGAAACCCATGGCTCTTGTGCGTTACCCGGTGTCCTGCAGCCAAGTTACGAGTAGCTCGTTCCAAGTTTCTTTTTCTCCCAATGCTTTTGGGTTTTCTACATAGATAATCACATCGTCTGCAGTTTTATTTCTTCCTTTCCAGTCTGCAGACCTGCTGTCCACTTTGTCGTCTTGCTGCATAGCCAGGTCTTCCGTCATGACGTGGAAAGGGCGTGACGAGAGGGGTTTGTGGCTGCCTTCTAAAACTTGCTCATCTGTCACTTCTGACCGCCTCCCCTCCCCCATCTGCATCCTCGGTGGCCCTCGGCACAAACTTCAGGGCTCTGCTGAGATGTCGCCTTCTCGGACATGGCTTTTTCCGACTACTGTTTGCAGCTGAGGCCTTGCTCGCACTCACCATCCCTTCCCTGGTTTTGTTTTTCTGCGCAGCCAGCTGCCCCAGCCGGCGGTGCCCTACCGCCTCCCATCGTCCACTCCTGCTCACCCTCCCCCAGGCTGTGAGTTAACTCTACACGGGCAGGGAGCTTTGTCTGTTGCGTTTCCTGCTTTGTCCTCAGTGCTGGCACATCGACGGCGTTCCTTAAATAGTTGTTTAAATGGATTAATAAATCCTGGAGTTTGTGCAACCCAGATTACACGGAATTCCGTCGGAAACTTTCATATACTTCCTGAGGTAATTGTTTTTCTGATGTGCATGCTTTGTCTGATTGTGGCTTACATCTGTCTTACCAACTTTGTTATTTTTCATTTTTCGTTTTTTAAGATTTTATTTATTTTTAGAGGGAGAGGGAAGGGAGGGAGACAGAGAGGGAGAGAAACATCAGTGTGTGGTTGCCTCTCACATGGCCCCTACTGGGGACCTGGCCCTCAGCCCAGGCGTGTGCCCTGACTGGGAATCGAACCGGTGATCCTCTCGTTCTCAGGGCGGCGCTCAGTCCACTGAGCCGCACCAGCCAGGGCTCACTGCGGCTTTAATTTGGGTTTTTCTGATGATTAGTGTGTTGAGCGTTTTTTCATGTGCCTGCCTGATGTCTGTGTGTCCTCTCGGGAGAGACGTCTATTCGGGGCCTCTGCCCATTTTTAAATTAGACCGTTTGTTGTTTTGGTGTGAAGTTGTACGAGTCTCTCACACATTCTGGAGGTTAGCTCCTTGTGGGGTGTGTCATCGGCAAATGCGCCCTCCCCCTCAGTGGGCTGTCTTTTTCTTTTGTTGGTGGTTTCCTTTGCTGCACAAAACTTTTGAGTTTGATGTCGTCTCATTGTTTATTTTTGTTTTGTTTCCCTTGCTCTAGGAGACATATCCCCCCCCCCCAAAAAAAATTGCTATGAGTGATGTTGAAGAATTTGCTGCCTGTTTTATTCTAGGAATTTTATGGTTTCAGGCCTTACCTGGAAGTCTTTAATCTGTTTTGAGTTTATTCTTGTATATGGTATAAGAAAGTGGTCTAGTTTCCTTTTTTTTTTTTTTTTTGGTCCGTGTCTGTCCAGTTTTCCCAACACCATTTATCGGCGTCCGCTCCTTCTCCTGGGATGTGTATTCCTAAGTCCAGCCCTAGGTCTTTTCTTGTTATGCAACATCTACAAGTGGGGACAATCTGTCTAAATTAGATACTTAGTGGGGAGTGGCCAGTATCAGCTGGGGGCATCTGGTGGCTTCTGAGTGGGTAGGTGGCAGGTTAGCTCTGTGCTCGGCCCTGTGGGCACTTGTCCGCTGCGGACCCGCAGGACTGCCGATGACGCCCAAGTGTCCCAGGTGACTCAGTGTCTATGGACGTCTGCCTGCTTGAGCCAGCAGTCCCAGAGCTGCACACCTCCCCCGTTCCTCCCAGCAGGGCCACCTCCAGAATGTTCTCAGGGTCATACTGGGTGTCTACCTGGTTCCCTTTATCAAAATTCTTCCTGCTGCGCTGTGTCTGTAGGTATGAGCCTACGTCAGGTACGACCTAAGGACACAACTTGACTAACTCTCAGGAGGGCCGTTTGGGCTGCTGGGCAGATGGGCTGTGTTCCCACGGACCGCGAGGGAACAGGTGCCCAGACCGACGGCCCCAAATGTCCACACCATAAGCCCTGGACCCTGCGACAGCGACTTCGCGTGGCGAAGGGGCTTTGTAGATGAAAGTGAAGGACGTTGCTTGCGATGGGGATATTGTCCTGGGTTATCACGGGTCCCCTTGTGAGAGGGAGAGCCAGGGTGGGAGGAGAGGCGAGGATGGGAGCAGAGGTGAGAGAGAGACAGGGACGAGGAATAGGAAAGCGGTACGATGCTGGCTTTGAAGACAGAGGAAGAGCCCTTGAGCGGAGAAATCCAGGTGGTCTCTAGAAAGGAAGTAGTTTCCATCCTAACGCCTCCAGGGGAGCAGCCCTGTAGAAACAGCGATTTCAGGACTTCTGACCTTCAGAACCTCAAGATCAGAAATTCCACCACGTTTGTGGGACTTGTTACAGCAGCTACGTGCACCCAGCCCCAGGAGGACCGCCGGCCTCCCTCCCGTGACTGGGGCCCAGCCCCAGACTGGATCTGAACCCTGGAAGAGCTGGTCCTCATCGTCCAGCCTCTGGGTTGATTTCTTTAGTGTCCTCCTGACCTTGAACTTCCAGCTCCGTGAGCAAATGTCAAAACGAACTGATACACACACCCCCAACCTGGCCGTAGGTCAGTCCCCATCCAGCGGGCCGAGGGCCCCTTCGCCTCCGAGGAGGACAGAGTCCCCGAGTTTTCAGACGTAGGAGACTAAATACGTGGCAAAGGCTCTTTGCTGGCAGGCAGAAAGGCCACATGACACCACAGTCACAGGGCGGCGAGGATGGTGTCTGGGGCCCCTTCCGCTCCAGGGCCCAACACAGAAGCTCAAAGGCAAAGGACGGGCAGGGGACAGCAGTCTCGGGGGTGGACGGCTGCCGCTGCAAGTCGGGAAGCCCACCGGGAGCAGCGACAGTGCCCAGGGCCGCCCACAGGTGCCGGGCTCTCTGGCCACCACCGAGGCCCATCCCTGTCCTCCCAAGAGAGCCAGGCAGAGGACCAGTCGGAACTGAAAAAAATATTTCATTTCATTCTGAATAAAAAACGGAACAGACTGAACTCCTGGAAATCCTGAAAACAAGGTCGTCACTACAGCAAAATTTCACAGAAATCATCACACAGAGAGTGGGGACAAGCCCTGGCCTGACCCGCTGTCAAGGCTGCCTCTCTGGGGAGGGGCACGAGGGGCGGTGGCCTTGGTGGGCCAGACAGGGGCAGGCACAGGTGGGGCTGTGCCCCCGTAGTGAGCCCCCCGGACCCCCAGAAAGCAGGCTCAGGGCTGCAGCAGTGGCTGGGCGGTGTCCCGGTCTTCAAGGCCCCTCCCTGCGGGAGCCCTTCCGGCCACGGCTGCGCGTGCCCCACATGCCCCGCCGGGAGTGGTAGTGGTGGTAGAAGTTCCTCAGGCGCAGCCGCTCTACCTCCAGCCCCGCCTGCAGGACCCTGGGTGGAGACGGGAGTCAGGGCTGGGGGACTGGGTGGTCAGGACCCCAGTCCAGGGGCTACAGGTGTCAGGGCTTCCACTACTGCAGGACCCAGTGGGAGGACGGGGACTCAGGGCCCCCATTGGGCCTCTAGGATCTGGGGGCAGAACTGGTTCAAGGGCTGTCCCTGGTCTACAGGACCCTGGGATGGGGTCCACGGGCCTCTCTAGGCCCATGGGTCCTGGGCGAAGGGGGAGGAAGACGGAAGTCTGTCTGCACGATGCTGGGAGGGTCACCTGTCCAGCAGCTCCCAGTCCTCGCCGCCCCACTGGTCCCGGAACTCCTCAGTGTTCATGCCCCCAATGCGGTCAAAGTCCGACTTGTAGATCCCAAAGAGGCCGAAGCCGTTCACCTCCCAGTACCCTGGGTGGCGGAGGGGGCCCTTCAGACCTGGGGTCCTGCGAGGCTGCCCCTGGACCTCAGGAGGGGTTCTGGGGTGAGTCCCCTGGCAGGGGGCTCCCAGGGCCGCTCCTCTGTGTGGGTCATAACCTAGGAACCCTGCACACGACTGGCTGGCGGAGGAGGCTCCCAGTGGCGGGGCATGACCCCGGGGGTACCGGGCAGGACCTGGGTACTTGGCGGGGGGTGTCCTGGACACTACGGGGCATTGTAGGGGCACGGATGGGACCCAGGCCAGCCTTGGGGGATGGGGGAGGTCCCAGGGAGCCTGGGTTCTACCCCACATTACCGTGTGGGTCCCCCGGCCAGCTCCCACAGCCCAGGCGCATGACCACGGGGGCGAAGGCCAGCTGGCCCTCTATGCAGTGCTTGCGGATGCCGTCCAGGATGTTGGGGGGAAAGTGGATGTGCAGGTCGCAGAGGAAAACGATGCTGCTGGCATCCTGGAGGCAGCAGGGAGGTCTGCGAGCTGCCCCCTCCTCAGAGAGGCAGCTCCTCCCTTGCCGCCCTCTGTCCCGCCCACGTACCGCCACCGCGTCCACTCCCGCCTGCAGCCCTGCTGAGCGCTCGAAGTTTCCAGTTCGCCGCAAGTATTGGTAGCTAGGGGGTGGGGTGAGAGGGAAGGGTTCCTGGGCGCAAGAGAACCCCTCTCCCCAGGAGAGAAGGTGCGCTAGGTACCCGCCCACCCCTGGCGTGTGCGTGGAGGGGTGGGGGGCGCCGTTACCTGGGCAGCCGCGCTGTGCGCAGGGCCTGCTCGACGTCCATGTCTTCGCTCTCGAAGTCCACCAGGACGACGCTGAAATGCGAGTCCCCCGTGCGTGCGTGCAGCGCGGCCATGTCCGCCAGGAACTGTGCCACCCAGCGGGCCTGGTTCTTCACTGGAGGGTGTGGCCACTGAGCCCGTCAGACCCCACCGCTCAGGCCCCCCGCCCCGCGGCCTCCTAGACCGGCCCGCCCAACCCGAGGCCGTCCGCAGCACGGCCGCACCTGGCACGATGAAGTGAACCATGACGTCCTGGCGCCAGGCCAGGCGCAGCGGCCGGCAGAGCTCCGGGCGGCCGTCGGGTCGCGCGGAGGCGGCGGGCGCCGGCTCGGGACTCTCTCCGTCCCAGTCAGCGTCCGCGGCGCGGGCACCGGGCAGGCGCAGGAAGACGTACTCCGACAGGCGCAGACGGCTGCCCCCGCGCTCCCGCACCTCCAGCTCCAGCAGGAAACGGCTCCCGCGCGCTGAGTCCCGGCGCTTCTCCACGTTCACGATCCGCAGGAGCGCGTAGCGCCTGGGAGGTGAGGCCGGGTCAGCGCCCAGCCTCGGAAAAGCAGGCCCCGCCAGTGACCCCATCACACCTCCCGCCCGAAGTGCCCCGAAGGCAGGCCTGCGTTTCGCCCCCGTCCCTGGGCAGCCCACGCGGGGAGGCGACTGGCCAGCCCTGGTCATCTCCCTACTGCCATCTTCCTGGCAGGTCCAGAACCACTCAGGTCCAAAGCGGCCATCTAGGGCCTTCCGTAGTGTCCGGCCGGTGGCCTTCGGTACCCCCCACACTACGTGGGCAGCCTTCCTCTTCCCCGGGGGTGTGCCCCTGGCATGTCTGTCCCTTTCCTCTCCAGCCCCTCCTGGTCCTGGGGGCGGCTGGCGGGCCCCTTCCCCCTCGCTCCTGAGCACCTTACTTTCTCTCCAGTCTGCCCTCGGCAGAGGCGGTTCCTCGTCCTGGGAAAACAGGACCCTAATGTTGACGAAGGCCGCTCTTCCTCCCACCCACCCCCACTCCCGGAGTGTGGGGGGCACTGCCTTGCCCTTGCAGGTGTGCGCCCACGCTGGGGGCTTGTGTGACCTCCCAGGGGTCCAGATGCCCCACTTCCACCCCTGCCATGCCCACCACACTCTCCCCCAAACCAGGGACTTTGTGCCCCAAATGCTCTGGGTCTGTCTGCGCTCTCGTTCTCGGGGCCACAGGCACGCCCATCCTCCTGAACAGACCCCTCGTGCCCGCAGGGCACGGACAGGCTGTCAAGCACAGAGCCAAGGGTGAGCTTGTCCTCTCAGCCACCCAGAGTCAGACCTCCCCGACACCCCTCCCCCGTGCTGAGTCCAGGCCAGCCCCTCACTGCCACCTTCACATCGAGCCCACCAGTCGTGATCCCCATGGGCTCCTCTCTCATCTACTCCCCTCCAAGGTTGAACACGATGTCTTCAACCCAAACAGGTCAGACCCGTCTGCTCCAAGCCTTGTATCACAAGGCAAGAAAAATGAGTCCGGACTGTGGCTTTCAAGGCCCACCACCAGGCTCTGCCCTCCTTCAAGGTGCGGCACAGCTCTGCGAACTCACCCGCGCCTCCCTTGAGGCCAAGTGAGGCAGGAGCCCTGCCCACTTCCCCAAGGAGGCCTGCTGGGAAGGCCCAGGGGAGCTGTGACAGGAGAGGAGGGGGCTATGGGCCCTCAGCTAGACCTCTGGGCGGAGGAGTAGCCTGAGTGGCTCGGAGGCATTTTTGGTCCCTGGTCCAAAGTGATAGGCTGGGTTTTGGAGGGGCAGGATAGGAGAGCCAGCCTTGGCCAGGGGTGGGGAGTGTGTGTGTTGGGGGTGAGGTTCCCAACATTGGGCAGAGGCCCCTAGGCTATAAGGGGGCCAAAAAGGAGAAAAGACACCTCCTTGAGGGTCCCAAGGAGATGGGGTCTCTGCTTCCATGCCCCCCGCCCATACCCGCCGTGACGCGCGTTGAGCCGCTCCATGTACTGAGCCACCACGTCCACGGCCTCGGCCTCGGGCAGCTGGAGGTTCCCGGACACGTTGCAGCGCAGGTCGTTCCAGTCGGAGCGCAGCAGCTCGAAGTCGACCGCGCCCACGCTGAAAGTGCGCTGCCAGTCGATCGCTTCCTCGCGCCAGCGGCCGAGCGCAGGGCCGGCGGCCTCCTCGCTGTCCTCTGAGGCAGCCTCATCTCCAGGGGCCCCATCATCGTCCCCTTCCTCCTCCTCCTCCTCCTCCCCACCAGGCAGCTGCGGCCTGGACACCTGGGACAAGCTCAGGAAGGAGGTGACAGGCCGCGTTTCGGATGACGTGTTCAAGTTCTCCGTGGGCGCTGCGTGTCCCAGCGGCCGCGCAGGGCCCTCCCGGCTCCCCTGGGTGGCCTGCGCCTGGGAGGGGGGCCTCGGCTCTGTGGCCTGAGAGCCGCCGGTCCTATAGCCTCGAGACCGCGGCGGCCGTGGGGGCGCCCGCAGCTGCACCCTGGGCAGAGGTCTGGGGCGCAAGAAGACCCCCGGGAAAGGCGGCCAGGGCGGGCTGCCTGGGCTGAGCGGCTCCAGGACCCTAGGGGGTGCCCGCAGCCCCGGCCGCACCCGAGTCACATAGACCTTTGGGGGCGGCTGGGCCGCTGCGGGGCGGGGTGGCGGGGCGCGGCCCAGGAGCAGCGGCAGGGGGCGGGGGGCCCTGGCGGCCCAGCTCAGCGCACGGGAACGCCTGGGGGCCCGCTGGTGCGCAGGGCTGGGGGGCGTGGGTGGGGTGGGGGTGGCCCCAGCCTCCGTGGGGGTTCTGGGGGCCGGGAGGCGGCGGCCGCTCTGCGCTGGGCCTGACTTGGTGGGCTCCAGACCGTCGAGCAGCTCCCCGTCGTCCTCATCATCCAGGAAGTCTGCGGAAAGCGCCGTTTAGCCTGATCTGCCCGCGTGGGCGCCAGGTAGGGGCACTGGGGGGCACTCACCATCCGGGTTGAGGAAGAGGAAGGCTCGGCGCTGCACCTGCTCGTCTTCCTCTGCCGCTTCCTCCCGGTCCATCTTCATGTACTTGTAGAACCCAAACCTGGGGCGGCGGGGGGCGGGGCATCAGCGACCCGCCGGCAGAGGCCCCGCCCCACGTGCCCCGGGCGCGCGCCCACCCACCTTTCCAGGTACAGCGGGGATTCGCGGTAGAAGCACTTGTTCTCTGTCTCCATGTGAGTGAGGCGTGTGTGGTCATTGGGATAAACGAAGGACAGGTACACCTGGGAGGGGGGCGCGGCGGGCTCAGGGCAGGGCTGGAGGGGCTCTGGGGACCCCGATGGGGAGAGCCCAGACCTCGGGGGTGGGGACCGTCATTGCAGGCGGCACTCACAAACTGTAGCCCCTGGTATCTCGCGATAGGAAAGTCCTTGACCACGTAGGTGGGCGCGTAGGTGCAGGGCTCCAGCACATTCTCCAGCCTCGAAGGCTCCACGCGAGGAGCTGCCGGAGGAGAGGTCTCAGCCCAGCAGCCCGGCAGCCCCTGCCGCCCTCCCCACCCCGCAGGCCCCCTCTCACTGAGGAAGAAGGTGTCTCGGGGGTCTGGCCTCAGCATGTCGGCTCGGGGCTCCTCCTGAGGCAGGCGCCCCCCCACATGGCTGGCTGGGGACTGCGGGACGTGGGCGACGTGGTCCATCTTCAGGGCTGACTCGTCTGGGGGGCGGAAGGGTGTGTGGGGTGCCTGGAAACCCCCTCGCCCCTCCCTGCCCACACCAGAGGCCACCCCACCCCCGGAGAGGCTCCGGGCCGGCACCTGTGTACAAGGAGATGTGCGCAGAGCCTATGACCTCGAACTTCAGGCCGGGCAGGAAGGCTCGCCACTGGAGGATGGAGAGGGTGGTCAGAGCCAAAGGGTGGGGGGTGGGAACATGGCAGGGACAGGAATGGGAACTAGTGGGGGCCGGCCCCTCAACAGTGTGTGGGAAGCTCCCAGGGGTCCTGGAAAGGGAGGCCCAGGAGGTTGGGGGCCCTGCTGGCAGGTCAGGGCACCCAGGCCCCATTCGGGCCTCTCCTGACGGCCTGAGCGCTGCCTCGCCCACCCTCCACCCCGTTCTACAGTCACTGCTGTCCTAGAGACCGTGCTGGCCTTCCCGGGGCCAGAGCCAGTGCCTCCCCCACGCCCCCCAGTCTCCTTTGCAGACCCCGTCCCTCCCCCACGCCTCTCAGGTTGGGGTTCCTGGGGGCTGTCCCAGGCCCTGCCAGCTCCTTCCCCACCCAGCATCTGCTAGACCGCCCCAAACCTGCACCGCAGCCTGGGCCTTCTGCCAGGGGAGGGGACACACCACACACACCAGACACCTGGGACATCCCGGAGCTGGGCCGAGGACCCCCTAGCCCACCATGGTCACCAGCCCACACTCGGCCAGCCTCAGGCCCTCTGTCCTGCCACTCTCCTATCCCCACCTCCCTGTCCAGGGACCGGTGGCCTGTACCAGTGCCCTCGGGCTCCCTCCACACAGTGGCCTGAAGAGTAAGCCCAGCGGCCTCATTCTCAGAAGTCTGAGCTGTCCAGGTCCTGATGGTTCTGGGTGGCTCCTCGTGCAGCCCCCCAAGCCGCCCCCACTAGATCGCCCCGCAAGTCTCTCGTCTGTCAAGGCTCACTCAAGGGCCACTTCCTCCAGGAGGCCTCCCAGCAGGGCTGACGGCTGTCACGTCAACTGGACAGGAAGCTCCTGAGGGTTAGGGTATATAGCCGCCTCTCCTTTGGTGGGGACGGTGGTTGGAGGGGGAGGCAGGGCCGGGGCGGCTGGGGCGCACTCACACCCACTTCCACGTGGTCCGAGCCTCGGTCGTCCTGCTTGTGCAGAAGCTCAAAGTAGTACCTCCGGGAGGCCATGAGCCTGGGGACACGAGGAATCAGGGGGACATGCCCTGGCATGCCCCGAGAGCCCCAGGGGAGGCGAGGGGCTCAGGACCCATCTCTCGGGCCCTCGCGCACACACACGCCTGCACACATGGTCCCTGTCACTCACCGTCTGGGCTTGGACACCTGGGAGCTGAACTTGGTGAACTCTCCGGGCGCCGTCCACTCAGAGCCAGTCTGGAGGGGTGACATGAGGCGGGGGGCTCAGCCTGTCCTCGGGGGCACCAGCCCATCCCATCCCTGTTCTAAGAAGCTGGAGGAGGCTGGAGGAGATAGGAGGCTGAAGCCACAGGAGGGCCCGTGAGGAGAGAGGCAGGTGTGGGCGGAAGGCGGAGCTGGGGTCAAGGCTGTAGAGGGCGGGTACCTTGCCCACAAAGGCCACCAACTGGGCGCCCGCCGGGCTCTCGTTCGGGCTCAGCCAGAACTCAGAGTTGTCGTCTGAAGCCACAGAGAACTGGACGTCGCCTGCACCACGAGACGGGGGCTCAGGAGGCTGCGGGCCCCTCGGGCGCCCCTCCCCTCACGCCCCCCACCCCGCGCCCGGCCCGGCCCCTTCCACGCACCGTCTCTGGCCGGGTGGATGAAGCCGAAGATGCGGAGCCCATAGTTCTTCCACTTGGGGGACACGGCCAGCTTCTTCACGGTGGTGCGTATCTGGGGGAGGTGACCTCTGCTGTCTACACCCGCTCGAGCCCTGCCCACCCCGGAAGGGCCAGCGGCGCCCTGTCCCTGGCACTCACGTGAGGGAACAGCGGGAAGTGCAGGTTCCTCCTCAGGTGGCCCACGGCGCCCCCGCACCAGTCCTCGAACACGTGCAGGTTCACCTGCCCCTTGTGCTGGGGAGGGAGGGGTCTTACCTTCCGCACAGCAACACCCGCCCCGTCCTTCCCCCAGCCCGCTGCGGGCTCCAGGCTCACCTCTTCTCGCCATGGGGGTGCCCGATGGGTGAGGTTCGGCGGGGGCAGCCTTCCGGTTCCCCCAGAAAACGGCATGTTTGGGTCCTGGCTGTTGGGCTACAGGAGAGAAAGGGCACCAGGGTCAAAGCGGAGCAGCGTGAAGGGAGGGAGGTGGCCTCACAGCCAGCGGCCCCAGGCCCGCATCTCCCGGCGACCGGGCGCAGTGTGGTGCGGGGCCACACCCGAGCGGACTCGGGGTCCCCTGTGAGTGGGACACGCGGGCTCTGCTCACCGGCTGCTCCTCCTCACGACTCTCGCTAGAGTCGTCTGCCCTCTGTGTGGACAGCGCCGCCCGGGTGCCCCTGCCGTCTGTCACACCAGTTAGCTTCTCGCCGTCTGTGGGGGACACAGGGGTGTGACCAGGGCCAAGGCTCTCTCCAAGGCCACAGCCCCTGCTGCGGGGGTCGGGCACCCCCATCCCGCATGGCTGGACCAGAGCAGGAAGGCCAGGGTCTCCTGCTGAGATCCCCCCTCACTTAGCTTCCCCCCCCCCCAACCCGACCCACTCCCAGGAGTCCCGCCCTTCCAGGGACTGGCGCTGGCTCCTTCTCCCACATCCCATTGCAGGGGCCCAGAGCCCTCCACGTGGCTTTCCCAGCCCCCTGGCTGGTATGAGGGAGCAGGGTTACGTGTGCACACGCACGCCCCCGTCTGGCCAGCCTCATCAGGGGCTCCACCTCCAGGAAGGTCCCCAGGACTGCCCTGGCCCTCGGCGCTCTTCCCGTGAGCTGGGATGTTTTGTTCCAGCCCCCCTTTCCAGAATGGAGCGCTAAGGGTTGCTTCCTGCTGAAGCCTGTTGTCTTGAGGCCAAGCCAGCTCCAATGTGGCAGTGCCACCTGCTGCCCTTGAGCCTGGGGTCTGGGGCCCAAGGAGCCCCGGCACCAACCCGGGCAGAGGAGGGAAAGGTGCACAGCTCTGGCTGCTGGGACCTGAGGCCGAGGCGGCCCAGCAAGGAGGCTGTCCCTGGGAACCCGTCCCAGGTCTGTCTGTGGATGTCTCCGGAGCGTGGTGACCCCAAGCCCCCTAGCCGGGGGCAGACACCTCTGCACCCCCCAACGCCCAGACCTCCTTCCTGAACGTCCCCCCCCTCCCCTGGGAGGTCCAAACCTGGGACCTAAGGCCTCGAGGGAGGCTTCACTGCACCCCGCTTCTGTCCCTTCCGAGCCCCCTCCCAGGGACACCCGACTCAGGATCCCCTCTCTACCCCAGGGCCAAGTCTAGGCTTTGACAGCCATGGCCAGCCCTTGGGGGCCTTCCGGAGTGCAGTCCGCGCTGCTGCCACGGCCCTGCAGGGCTCAGTCCCAGCACAGCGAGGTCCAGACGGGCTCCCTGCCCCCCAGCCTCCCTTCCCTTGGGGACCTCTGCCTGCACAGGACGCCGGACACTAGGGAGGTAGGCCTGCTGCCCCACTCTGAGGTGGCCTCCCTGGTGGGAGTGAAGACAGCACTGACCCGCGGTCAGGATGACCTCAAGTGCCTCCAGCTGCTGCCCTGGGCGTTGGGGGGGTGGGGCTCAGGTGGCTGGACAGGAGGTGGGGCTGCAGCCCAGGGCTGAGCCCCGGGGGGCTGGGGCTGCTCCTGGAAGGTGCCACGTGAGGCTTGATCTTCCAGGGCCCCGAACAGCCTCTGCTCAGCTTCACCGGTTTCAGAAGCGGGGTTCCCACGCCTCCACCCCTCCTGTTTGCTGAGCTAGGCCCCCTGGCTGTGCAGGAAGTCGGGTTGGGGAGGACTGTGGTGGCTCTGAAAACCACGCAGCCAGCCGTGTGAGGAGGGGGCTGGTTTTGCTCATGCTCTGGGATCCTGCCGTCTTCGCTGGCGGGGGGTGGGGGGGCGCAGTGGCAGGGAGGTGCCGAGCCTGGCTGGAGGCCTCTTGAGGGTGTGTTGGCAGTGAGGTGCATGGCTCGGAGTGGCGAAAAGCCCAGACCCCCCACCAGGGGTCCGGGGCCAGGTGTCGAGTACACCAGGTGGAGGCAGAGGGGCTTCGGCAAGTGGGGGAGGGAATGGGGCTGCACGGGGAGGTTTTGGACTCTCAGTGGCGGGGCCCCAGATGTGGTGAGTCAAAGTCATTGTTCTGACTCTCACCCTTCCCCATCCTAAGGACACCCCACTTCCTGAAGAAGGGTCAGGCGGCCTGGCTGGGATGTCTCCCTGGGAGGCTGGGGCTCCCTCCCTCCTACCTCCTTCTCAGGCCCCAGGCACTCTGTCCCTTTTCACTGCGCTCTGGGTTTTCATGTTGTCCCTGCTGCTGGGTCGCCCTTTCCCCAAATGTTGGGTCAAAGGTCATCACCTCCCAGAGGCCTTCCAGGGTCCTCCTCCTCTGGCCTTGCCCATGGAGCTCACCAGGGCCCGATGTGCTTCCTGGGCGCACTGTCTGTCTCCCCCGGAGGGTGAGCTCCGGCAGCCTGGGTGAGCTCACCCCAGGCTGGATCCGGCCACCACGTCTTTCCCCAACGCACCTCCCGGATCACAGGTGCACCCGGGCACACCCTCCGGGACGCCTTCCAACGGCCCTCTGCCCCTCCCGCCCAGCAGATGGGGACCCCGAGGCTCTGCTAAGTACACAGGCAAGTGGTGGAGGCAGCAGCCGAGCTTGGCGTCTGGAAATCCCAGCGCGCCCGAGGGAGATCTCTGCAGGAGCCCCGTTAACCCTGTCACTGCCGGCTCTAGGCCAGAGCCGAGTGCGCCGAGGTTCCCGGCCGGCCATTCCCTAGAGGGTCGCGCTCGTCACTGATGACGTCGCCGGGTGTCCGAGACGGGACGAACCGCGCCCCCTGCCCCAGTACAGCCGCGCTGGGAAGGGCGGGCGAGGGCGGCGGGCGGGTCTGGCCCACGCCGGGAGCCGGGAGCCTGCTCGGGGCCCTCACCGTCCCCCGCCCCAGGGAGCGCGCCCCTCCTGTACCTCGCCCGTAGCCCAGCCGCTGGCGCAGCGCGCGGCCCTGGCGCACCAGGCTCAGGTGCACGTACGTGAGCCACGCGGCGCAGGTGAGCAGCACCAGCAGAAGCAGCAGCTTGATTTGCTTGCGGATCTTCTTCACCGGGAACCACGGCATCGCGGCCGGTCCCGCCCCGCCCCGGGCCGCGCTCAGCGGCTCCCGCGCGCTCCGCGCCGCATCCCTCGGCCCTGCATGGCCCTTTGTCCGCCGCCCGCGCCCACCGGCTGCGGCCGCGACCCCAGGCTGCCCTTGGCCGCGGGCCCGGGGTAGGCGGTGGAGCGCCTCAGGCGGTGCCCCCGCCCGGCCGCTGGGGCTCCACGCTCCTGGGGGCCGCGACGGGACTGAGCAGCATCCACGATGCAGTGCTACCCACCGTGAAACGGGCCCGGCCTGCGCCCGGCGCGAGCCAATCGGGTCCCGCCAGCCCTCGGGAAGCCAATCCGCGGCGCAGGAGGCGGGCCGGCGTGCTAGGGTGTGCCTGGCGCCTGTCTCCACGCAACGCGCGCGCATCCACCTGGGCGCGCCGGCCCGCGCAGCGCGGGAGCGCGGGAGTCCGGGATGGGGTGGGAGCGGAGCACCGTACGGCGGGCTGGAGGGCATGAGGAGGTGTGGAGGGCCGGGGTCTCGGGGACAGGAGGATGCGAAGGGCGGCAGACGCCAGACAGGGCGCGGGGCTGGGGGGGTGGGGAGGGGATAGGAGGAGGTGCGAGGACCTGGACGGGGTGGGGGTGGGGCACGGGTCAGAGATGCACAGGGGATGGGGAGGTGCGAAGAAGTGGAGGTGCAGAGGACCAGGAGACTCGAGGACACGGGGGCGGGAACACAGGCCCCGGCACCAGCGTGTACAGGGATGGAGCACCGTGGGAGGTGCAGGCTATGGGTCTCGGGGAACAGGATGATGGGAGGACACCAGGGGCTTGATGAATGTAGGGGGAAGTCCAGAGATGGGAGCAGCCTGGTCTTGGAGTTAGAACCAGCCCCCTGCAAACAGCCAACCAGGATTGGGGGCTCAAAGTGGAAGGAGAAAGGAAGTTTGGGGGACAGACACACGTGGGTAGGTGATGATGATGGACGAGGGGGCTGGGGCGTGATGGAGGCGAGGCTGAGGACGTCTAAGAGCACATGGCCTAACCCTGGGAAGGATGAGGGGCCACCAAAGGACTGGAGCTTGGCAGCCAGGCGGACAGTTAGTGGGGTGGAGATGGACAGGAGCGGCCCCGGCAGGAGGGGCAGGACCCACTGGAAGCGGGCAGTGGGCAGGCACTGCTGACTTGAGCGGGGAGTGTGGGGGGGTCCGCCGCGTGGCCGTCCCCCAGCTGCGAGGTAGTGGGCGATGCACTTTGCCCCACTTGGTTTCAGTCCTCCTCCTGCCTAGCTCCAGCCTGACCCCCTCCGCTCCTGTCCTCCGCCAGTCCCCGTCTTTCCTCGCTGTGTAACAAGCCACCCAGCACTCATGGTATAAAGTGACTCTGTGATGCTCTGCCGGTCGGAACTGAGGGCCCGGCAGCATGGCTTTCCTCTGCTCCACGGCGTCATGGGCCCCAGGTGGGACGACATGCATGGCTCAGGTGACTCTGGTGGGTGGGCTGGGTCGTCTGGGGCGTTCTGCACCACATCGGTGCCTTGGGGGATGGCTGGGCTCCATTGGGATAGTTCAGCAGAGCTCCTCGGGGTGGCCACTCCAGGGTGGTGGCCTCTGGGCTCCAGCAAACCAGGCAAAGTGAACCACTGCGCACCATTCTGCCACATGCTGTCACAGGCCTCCCAGGTTTGGGGAAGGGACAGGGACCCCATGTCACCTTGGGAAGATTGTCCAAGAACCTGCAGTCTGTTCTCACACTGCCCACTGCCCCGCAGGGTGTCCCTCGTCCTCTTATTCTATCCTCGAGGCAGAGAATGGAGTTGGCCACACTCCTCTGTTTTTGTCCTTCTGTCATCTGTCCTATAAACCTTCCCGGCACCTCCCATTTTCACTCCTTCCATCCTCCAATTCACTTTCTGTAATGATGCTGTCTGTGCTTTTGTTAAAATACGTATCAATTGTGTGCATGTTTAACATCACATTAACAGTGCTGTGTTATGACTCTGACGATGTTTCCCACCTCAGCACCAAACTCATGCGTTTCCACACACGCCGCTGTGTGTGCGCCTCACGCCGCCCCGGTCCCGGGTGGGAGCTCGCTCACCCCGCCCGCAGGTGCACACCGAGGGCCTTCACAGCTGAGACTCAGCGGCCCAGGAATGGACGAGGCAGGTGAAGTCCTTCCTTTCATAGAGTTTATGTTTTTCTAAGCAGAGACAAAAATGGGCACGAATCATAGTTTCGGGTCGTGGTAAGTGCTGCGAAGGAGGTAAAGTGGCAGTGAAGTAGATGGATTGGAGGGGAGGCTTTTCTTTGGTCAGGGTGATCACTCCGGGGGGAGCGGCGGCTAATCTGAGAAATCAACGAACCCGAGAAGGCAGGCACTGGGGACTGGGTCCACGGCCGGGCCGCTTGTCAGCCTGGAAACCAGCTGGTGGTGTGGCGGGCAGGAGATACCTCTGTCCCATCAGCAGCCACTCCAGGCGCAGCCACCCCCCAGCGAGGAGCGGCCATCCCTCGCTGCTGCCTCCCCAACTTTACCCAACTTCCAGCTCCAGTGAGCCGACGGGACCCACCAGGTGGGTATCCCTCTTGACATCACATTAACAGTGATGGATACCCTGGCGCTCACACACTTTATTCCAAACCACATTTAACCTCCCAATAAACACAAGGGCAGAGTCATGCTTCTGCCTGACCTGATGCAGATACTCCAGCCCCAAGCAGGGGTGTCCTCCAGGGCAGGGGGAAGGAAGGTTCCCTGTCACGTTCTCCACCTTGGGGTGACACTGATTCGGAGTCGCGTGCTCTCGAAGGATGTGGAGTGCACAGAGCAAACTCTGAGATGTCTGAGATGCGAGGTCACTTTGGATGGAAGGGGAGGGAGGGGACAAGGGGGAAAACCTGTGAGTGCTGTGTGAGTGTCGGCCCCCGGGGGTGGCGCTGCGGTCCCACGTGTCTCTGGTCTCTGTCTCCACCTTCCATGCCCTGGCCCGTGTTCCCTCTGTCCTCCGCTCGTGGCGTGTCTCGGACCCGGGCTGTGCCTGTGCTGGGTGGCTCGTGCTCTCCACGGACATTTCCCCCGGGGCGCAGACAACCTGCCTACCTGCTGCCGCCCAGACCTTTTCCTCCTCATCCCTGTCCTTTAACAAAAACCCCGCTTTCCCTCATGGGACCCCTCCTCCCAGCCAGCACAGGGTCACTTTTCCTGGGAGAAGCGGCAGCCTCAACTTCCTGACTCGTGTGGCCACCGGTGAAGGTCCTCTTGGGTTTGCCCAGGACAGAGGGGACTCCCCAGATGTGGGCCTTTTGGTACCAGGGTCGTGGTCATCCTAAAGCCGTTCTCTCTCAGAATCGAGGAGCCTGGACCAGCAGGGCCCTGAGTCGTGGGTCGGGAAGCAGGTGTTTCACCAGAGGACTGTCTGGGGTCCACACCCCCGGGCCTGGAGCCCGTGGCAGGGCTGTGCATCGCTGAGCCAGGGCCTCTGCTGCCCCCGGGGACCTGACCAACCCCAGCTCCACAGTGTTGCCACCAGTTGGTGCCACACGTCTCCCAAAGCCCACCCCACCCTCTGTCCCCTTTCTATCGGGCCAGCTGCCTCTGGGAGATGGGAACATGGCACGGATCCCACCAGCATGGCCCTGCTGCTGTCCCGTGATGACAGGTGCCGCCGCACACACCCCACCTCAGGGCTGCTGGGCCAGGTGGCACCCCGCGCTCGCCATGTGGGACAGTGGGCTCTCCCGTTACTGACCTGTGTCAGCGTGAGCTCGCGGACATGCGCTTTCCCTCCGGACTGTGGTGCAGCAGTGCTCCCTTCCTCTGCGGCTGAGGTCGCCCCAGCTTTGGCCACCGAGAGCGGTCAGTCGGCTGGGTCTCCTTTGGTGAAATGTCTGTCCGGGTCTATTGCCCGTTTTAAAACTGGGTTGTTTTCCTACTGTCGCATTTTAAAAGGTTTTTGTGTATTTGGGATACTGTCTCATACCAAACATGTGGTTTGGAAACATCTCACCCTAATCTGTGGCTTGTCTTTTCATTGTCTTACCAGTCTGTTTAGCAGAGTAGAGTTTCCAAATTTTAATGAAGTTCAACTTACCAATTTTTTCCTTCTTGGGTTGCGCTTATGACGCTGTCGTTAAAAATCACTGCCGAATCCAAGCTCGTCCAGGTTTTCTCCTTTGTTACCTTTCCACATTTTTACAGTTCCGTTGCGACACTCAGGTCTATGCTGAATTTGTAGTTAATCTTTGCGAAAGGCTGAAGGTCTGCAGGTGGACTTCCTGACAGCACGTGGGTGTCCAAATGCTCCAGGACTTGTTCCCAGTCTGTCCTCTCCACTGAATGGCCCCTGTGGCTTTGTCAGTGGCCAGGTGACTACGTCCATGTGACTCTGTTTCTGGGGATCTGTTTGGCATCTGGCCAACATCAGGCTGTTTCCACTCCTGCAGTTTTGGGGAAAGTCACCGCGTGTCAGTCAGCCAACGGTGTGGTTCTCTTCCCTGTGGTGCTGGCCGTTCTGGACTTTTGACGTTTCCTATAAACTTTGGAATCAGTTTATTCATGCCTATGAAGTGACATGCTGAGATTTAAGTCGACATGGCATTGAATCTATAAGTCAAGTTGGGAAGAACTGACACCTTAACGTTGGGTTCCTATCGATGAACCTGGAATATATCTCCATTTTAGACCTTTGATTTCTTTCATTAAAGTTTTGTTATTGTCTTCATGTGGATCCTGTACGTATGTTGTCAGTGTTGATTTTTTACGGTGCTAATGTAAACGGCACTGTGCGTTACATGTCAGACCTCTCTGCGCATTGCTGGTGTACAGGAAACAACGGACTTTTGCGCACTGACCCCGTATTCCGCAGCCTTGCTGGGCCGCGCCTTCCAGCGGTCGTGTGTGCGCGCGTGCGCGTGCGCCAGTTCTTTGGGCTTTCTACTTAGGCGGTCACGTCATTTCTGAAGGAATGTAGTTTTATTTCTTCTTTCCCAATCTGTATGTATTTTATTTACTTTTCGTGTCTTACTTTAAGGTCTCGGACTTCCAGAACGAAGGCGAATGGGACTGAACAGAGGGGTCATCCTTGCCTTGTTTCTGAGGTCAGGGGTCAGAGCTGGCTTCTCACAAGTAAGGGTGATGCTACTGGCATGTTTTTTGGTAGATGTTCTTTTTCGGGTTGAGGAGATCCCCCTCCATTCCCAGTGTGCTGAGAGTTTAATCATGAATGCGGGTCGGGCTTTGTCAGGTGCTTTTTTGCCATCAATCGATAAGGTCGTATTATTTTTCTTCCTTAGCCCATACATGTGAAATACATTAATCACCTTTTAAAATACTCGAACGGTCTTGCTCGCCTGGAATCAGGTTCAGCACCCGATAGAAGCACGGCATTCCTCTGTGGAGTGCAATCTGCATTGGCTTCGACTTGCTTGTTTTCTGTCGAGGTCTGTCGCGTTTATGCATGAGAGGTTGGCGTCCGTGGGTGCTTTTTCCTCGTGTGTCTGTGTCTGGTTTTGGCTTCCCTAGGGTCACGCTGGCCTCAAAATGAGGTGAGAAGCATCTCCCCTGTTTCTGTCTCCTGGAAAAGACTGTAGACAATGGATAACATTTCTTCCTCAAAAGTTTAACACAACTCACCAGTGGAAACTTCTGGGCCCAGTGCTTTCTTGTATGGAAACTTATTCATTGTTGCTTCAGTTTATTTGACAAATATAGGTCTACTTTGGCCTACTTTATCGATCCTTTTTCCCTTCTGTCGTCTTTGGTGCTGGTCCATTTGGGAACAGACCGTCTACGAGCTGGTCCGTCGCGTCTCCCTTGTCAAGGCTGTAGGCTTGCGGCTGTGCGGCGCGCCCTCCGTCGTCCTGTCACGGCCACGGGGCTGGCAGTAGCCACCTGTTCTTTCGCTTCTCGTGGCGGCAACTTCCGTGTTCTCTCTTGTTTCCGGTTCCCTGACCACAGGGGCACCTGGATGCTCCCGGCCCCGCCCCCGAACAACCAGCTTCAGTTTCGCTGATTTTTAAAAAAATTGCTTTCCTGTTTTCAATTTCATTGATTTCTGTTCTAGTTCTGGTGTCTATTCTCTCCTGGTTCCTTTAGGCTCATGTCGCCTCTTCCTTCTCCGATCCCCTTAGGTGGGGGTGCAGAGGACGGGCTTCAGGTCTTTCTTCCCTCATACACACACACCCAACAGCACGGATTTCCTTCTGAGCGCGGCTTCTGCTGCCGTCCAAAACTTTGGGTGAGTTGTGTTTTCATTTGATTATTTCTTTTATTTCTCTTGGGGCTTATTTTTTGACTGGTGCCCAAGTGGTGTTTTGGGTTCAGCCACGTACAATGACTCAGCATGTGGCTTAAGCAACCGATGACCGGGTGATGCAGAACAAGTTCAACCTGGGGTTGCATGTCGAGATGTGGAGAGGGTGGGCCCATCACCTCTATGATTGCTACTGAACACCCAGACCTAGTCCACTCCCTGGACCCCTGGGCTGTCCTGGGGTGGGACAGACTCCTGGCTGTGGGGTCCATGCCCAGGGCCTGTGGTCCGGGCCCCACCTACCAGACTGGTAAGACGGCATAGCCCAAGGGCCGGCAGGTTTGACTCAGCATCTGTGTGGGTCTCAAGGGGCAACAGACGGCCCGAGGACCCCCGGGGCTGAGTGGGGAGTAATTGTCACTGGCAGGCCCTCAGAAAGGCGCCCCACCCCGCCCCAACTCATGATCTGAGTCAGGATCCGGGAAGCTTGGCAGAGGTCAGCACTGAGGGTCACCTCACCCTGAGAGCAGACTGATGGGGCACGCGTGGGACGATACAACATGAGCGGATGTGCTCCCAGCCCGTCGGCATGTCAGACCTGCCCGGGGCAGAGTGGCCCAGTCTGTGACAATGGGAGTTTGGCCGAGGACAGGATTGCTGAGGGAGCCTGCTGGCGGCGGGCCCCGTGGGTCCTGCATGTCCTCGCTGAGTGGCCAGACCACAGGGCCAACTGTCCAAGGCTGAGTGGGTTCTGCACCATTGGGCAAGTGAAGAGGCCTCTGGTTGACCACCATCAGCTGCTGCCCTCCAGGAGAGGGATAAGTGGGGCTGCTGCTAACCCAGACCTGGGATTCCACAGCTGTGATCCGATGCACTGTGTGCACAGCCCATCAGGCAGCCCTGGTAGAGCCAAGGGAGGCAAGTGCTATAACCCTGACTCCCCGGCCCCGAGGCAGCCTCCTTCACTGCCCCAAGCAACTCCTGCGTCCCAGCCCGGTAGTGCAGGTCT
>PVJD01016204.1:0-20000 GCA_004026545.1 Mormoops blainvillei | reverse complement strand
CTGAATTGTCATCAGCTTTGTAACACCGGGCGTATGAAGGGAGTTTAGATGGGCTCAGTGATTGTCTAGTGTTGTTTAAGTGCGAACTGTCCTCAAGTCAAATTGTGATCAATGAGGAAATGATGGTCATTTAATTCAAATCAATCCAGCAGCTTCACTAAGCCTCCACAGGTAATCACTACCCACTCATTCATTCTTCAGACCTTCATGAAGCACATGGGGGCCTGAGATCCAGAGGAGAAGTAGAGGGGTCCAGGGGAGGTCTTATTTACGGTTCCGGAATTTAGGAGAGATATCGACATTAGTGATGGGTATTTGGGTTTCAGAGCGAATGGGTGGCGAGTAAAGACCCAGCTAGGCAGCCGGGGCCTTAGACACACCCTGCTTTTCAAACTGTTCTCCTGTGAGTGGGAAGGTGCTCAGAGTGCAACTTGCATGTTCTGAAAGGTTAAAAGAAATCACTTTATATCTTTTAAAATTGTTACATTTTAAAATTATTTTCACATATCTCAAGCACTATCATAATAGCTGAAGGGATATATTGTAACAATTCTATAAGAGTAAATAAATACATAGATAAAATCTATAAACATAGATTAAACATACTTCGTCTTTTTTCCCCCTAAAATCCTAGCAGATTTGAGAATTACCTGAGGATTTATCCCTTGAGGGGGCTTTTCTACCTGGCAGTGACTTTAGTTTTTTCTCGTATACCTTACCTTACCTTATGAAGTAGAGTGGTTAAGTTTTGCCAAGAGTTGTTTGTAGCATGACTTTTGGGGGAGATATTTGTTTTAGCAGAACTTTGCAGAGAAGCTGGGGGCTCTGTTTCCCTAACAAAGGGCATCAGATTGGGTCTGGGGGACTGCTGTCCGTCCCTCTCAGGCCGAAAGAGCACTGTTCCTTCACAATTAAGTTGCGGTTGTCAAA
The DNA here is from genome assembly GCA_004026545.1 of Mormoops blainvillei. Taxonomy (NCBI): domain Eukaryota; kingdom Metazoa; phylum Chordata; class Mammalia; order Chiroptera; family Mormoopidae; genus Mormoops; species Mormoops blainvillei. The sequence goes on along the minus strand of PVJD01016204.1, from coordinate 19,070 downwards.
ATTATAGCAATCTTGAGTTAATAAAATTAAAGATCAGCCTGTGGCCCAGGATTTATTTTAAATTCCCTGCCTGTTATCTTTTTGGACAACTCAGTGATGAGTGTCAGGATGAGCCAGCAACACTGCCCAACAGATTGAATGAGAGAGATGTTTCTTTTCTATACATGAAAATCAGAAAAGAGGAATGAACAGCAACGTAAAGGTAACCTCACCAGTGCTCAGAATTACTATTTACACATTGATGTATATTGTTAAACCTGGGAAAAGGGAGTAGGGTATGGACCTTCTAACTAGCAATTTCTTAAACTTGACTGAACCTAACTTCTCAAAAAACTTGTTTTGCATTCAGATTTCGGGACTCTGGCCCAAACCTACTAACTCAGAACTTGTCCAGGAGTGGTCTAGGAATCTGTGGTTAACTATTATCCCTGGTGATTCTTAGGACCAGATACATTTGGGAAGCACCGTTGTAACTGACTGTGGTGGGACGTCTTCTTGGGAGGCGCTTCTTCAAAGCTGCCGATTCCCAGGGGCTGGAGGGCGGATAAGGGACTTCATTATTCTGCCTGGTGGCTTTCTCCCCTTTGTCCTTTCTCTAACCCCCCTCTCCTTCTTACCTCTCTAGGGCTCTCTGTGCTCACAGGGTGAGTGAGGAGGCGGAATAGTGCAGACTTAAGTCCCTTTGGCTCATTGTCCTCTGCAAATGCATGTGGTTGGTGGGTGAGGAGGAAGTTGAATATTCTTGGCTGAAAAAGAGTGTTTAGATGGGGGCTCTTAATGCCTCCCCTTTGAAAGCTTGATATTTGGGAAAGTTAAAAGCCTAGATATGTAATTAACCCCCATGTATTCATCACCAAGGTTCAACAGTTATCAGCTGGACTCTCCCCTGTGTTGTTTTGAAGCAAATCCCAGACATCTTATCATTATCCATAAATATTTCAGTAGTCTCTCAAAAAGATAACTCTCATATTCTTTTCTTTTGTTTTTTAAAAGACTAATTTTTTGAGAGCAGTATAAGAATTTCACAGCATAATTGAGGGGAAGGTACACAGATAACTCATGTAATCCCTGCACCCACATAAGAACAGCCTCCCCACTACCAACATCCCCCCTGAGAGAGGGAACATTAATTGCAACTGATGACCCGACATCGACACATCATGGTCACCCAAAGAATTAGGGTTCATTGTTGGTGTTTTGCGTTCTATAGGTTTAGACAAATGTACGATATCAAGTATCCATTTATTTTTCTTTTGAACTTTAGAGTCTTATAAGATAGAATATGGCAGATTGTAACTATACTCCACTTTGACAGAGCCTAAGATTAAGTTGGTAATTTATAGTTTTTCTTTGAAAGAGCTCAAAGAGATCACATTATTGAACGGTGTTTCACCGTGTTGAATCCAGGTATATGAGATGATGGGGACAAAAAGACTTTGGCAAGGGGGGCTGTACAGTGAGTGAAGGGGTGGGGAGGTGAGAATGATCGAAAGTTTGTCATTCTCACTTGGCAAAGATATAATAAAGCTCTGTGGATGTACATTAGAATTTTTTTGAAAATCTTAACTACTCACTGGTCGGAGTTCAGAGACCTGTTTCCTAAATGGGTGTACTGAGAGGGGTTTTGAGCTCAGTGTTTCAGCACTAGCTGTTGTCGAGATAATGTCTGTGCACCTATACAAATGGTAATGAAATGCCAAAAAAGTCGATCATTTGCTTTTTTCCGTCTACAACATCACAATGAGGGGAGAGGGATAAAACATTTGACATCTATTGTTTATTTTGAAAGCTGGGAACCCAAACGTATCAGATAGCATAAAACTCTCTTCCTTTTCCACTCTTCAGTGACATTAAACATTCTAAGGTTTGTTAATATATGGTAGAAAAAATTAATTTTTATAAATTTTCTCCTTGGGTTAGAACCCTTAGATTATATAAAATCAATGCAGTGTGAACCTGAAGCTACTCTGTGATGTCCTACTGTGAACTTGGCTGTTCAATTACAGATACCCCGTGTGGTGTGAGGATAATTTCATGGTGCATGCTTATGGAATGGGAGCGGTGCCGGTCTGGCTCTGCGGCGTTATCAAGAGTAGCCAGTTGGAGCGCAGTTTGAACACATCTATTCCCTGACTCCATCCCTCCAACCCCAATACCCCTTAGAGTACTATGACATGTGTTAATCCCTATCTAATCCACGATTGTGCCCAGGTAAATTAGTGTACAGATAACTTCTTAGATGACATAAGATGGTGTATCTTTCTTTTAGGCAGAGTTGATGCATGGGACTCTGCATTTGTTGGATACTTTAGGGAGACAGTTATTTGCCTTCTAAAGGTATCCTGTCCTTCCCTGAAGGATTTGCAATAGAACACTTTAAACACTAGTTAATTTCCAATTCTTTTTGTACATAGATTTTACAGAACTGGGCAAAGTGAATTACACAGAAGTGTCAAGATTCAAATGGAAATCTACACCAGCTCTGTACCTGAAAGTTTGCTTTACAGAATTTTGGGGTGGTTTTGTCCTGTGTAAAATCTCCCACCCTTCCCTGCATCACTTCATTAACTCTCATATAGCTGTGCCTGTGAAGTATTGCTTCCATTCTGATGGGTGGAGGCTTCTTCCCTATAGTTTTTGGATTGGGAAGAACCTTCGTGGACATAAATAAACTCTTAATTCAGCATGCCTATTCTGTTATATTACTAGAACTGTTTTTTTTAACTTAAATTTATTTTGCCATTTAAAAATGCTTCTGGAAAACCTTGATTTTACTTTAAGATTTATTTTGTAAAGCATTCAGTATTTGTACTGGACAATTATAATTTTGATCTTGTGTGATATATTGCAGCTTATAGTCTTTTCCCCCAAGACATTAACAATGTGTAATTAAAGAAGATGGGCAAATCAGATTTAACATCTACCTAGGTAACTTTATTTCTCCCAAGCAACATATCTTTTTTTTTTTTTAAGAGAGACGTTTTGGTGATTTAAGTCCTAAGTAGAATAAAGTATTCAAAACTAGATTTTCTAATAACTATATGTCCAAGGATGAACTGTTTTGGGAAGTAAACTCTTCTCTGGGCTCCTGAGTTAATAATGACTCAGTTTGGCAGGAGGAGGATCAGGATTTCAAATCTGTGGACACGGAGTTGCTCAACGCGGTGCACCACCACGGGGCGTTTGTGTCTTGGCTGTCTTTGCCCACAGTGTGCTCCCAGAGGGCGGCTTTCCCAGGGTCTTTAGCGCTCTGTCTCTGCATTTTATTTTCTGCTTGGACAGCCTCCTTTAGCTCCCTTCTACTACTCCATCCCGTCACCTGGTCTGTTTCACGTGGACTGTTTGGGTACCGGTCTCGGAGTTGTATGTGAATCTAGTAAACATAGTGACACTGAGGCAAACAGACCCAGGTTCAAGTCCCGACTCTGCTACTTATTAGTGTGTGATCCTGGGCAAATTTTGTAACCTTTCTGTGTCCAGGTTCCCGTCTGTAAAATGTGGGTAATAACAATATTTGCAGAGAAGTATGATATGAGAATTAAATGCTGATGCATACTACTTGGCATATAGAGATAGTCAGTGCTTAATAATCAGCAGCTCTTGTCATTATGCCATAATGCACTCCCAGAAACTAGTGTATGGTGAACTACTAGTGTATGGTGAACTTGCCCTGGAAGTAGAGACTGTATGTTTCACACACACACACTGAGCACACAGTGAATATTTGTTAAATGTTCCGACAGATGTGTGTAGGCCACTTATCTAAGTGGCCATTGTGTCCGGTTGTTGCCTGTCCCAGTGGCGCGGGTTTTAGTCCCACTTCTGACTTATGTTCTCTCCCATCTCTCTGAGCAGACTGCACACTTCACAAAGGCAGGGGTCACGCCTCGTTTCCACCACTGTGTTATTTAGTGTCTGGCAAGCAGTTGGTGCGTAATAGCTATATGTTAACTGAATGCAAAAGTAAGTCATTAATCCTGTGTGGGGCATATTGAAGACGCAAGGAAGAGGCCGTATTGAAACTGGGATCGAAGGCTCTATGAGATTTTTCCAAGAGGAGAAGGAGCGATGGGGCGTCAGTGCGGGAGGAAACGCTGAGTGCCGAAAGGGAAGGATAAACCGGACTGTAACTGAAACTGACTCGTGAGTCCCGTGAGTCTCTGCGGCTGGGTCCCCGCCGACTTGACCTCTAGCCTGTTTCCCATAGCCCGTGGCGAGTGATGCGGCAGCCAGGCACTCAGTATAAGCTCACTGAACAAATGAGTGTCACCTCTGACTCCTTTTGGAGAGGAAGGGGTTAGGCTAGATGAAATCAATCAGAACTCTTGAAAATGAGAGAATCTTTTAAATACAAACCCAGCAAAAAATTTTTAAGCATTAACAAATAGCTACATTTTATATTTTTGGATGGAATGAAAGCTAACTCAATATATGTATGTCGAGTAAGTTTTAGTCAGAGTGAAGTCATTTATATTCTTCCGCTGCCCTTCCTCACCCTGTATGCCTAGCGAGAGGCTGCTGCAGAACCCAGAGGGCTAACCCCGAAACCTTAGGCCAAACCTTGCAGGGAAAGGCTAATCTTCAGGCCGGGGGGAAAGACCAATGAGCTTTGCGTCTTTCACAGTGATGATGAACATCAACAGCAAGGCAACAGAGAAATTAAACTCAGGTACAAACACAATTTCCTTAAATATTAAACAATACAGATATTATAATGATAAGGCTTTAAAAACCATTATAAACCTTTTTTTCTATAAGCATGTGAACCAGCTATTAAAATATCAAGGAAAAAAGATAAATTTAAACCTTTTGTATCCTAACCATAAAAATATTCAATAACATGTAGATGGAGCACCTGCTGCATATTGATTAATGTGTGGCTTCTTGTGCTTTCCATCCATATTCGGATAAAAATCCTCAATTACTTCATCTTCAATTAGATCTAGCCATAGAGTTAAAGTAAGTGCCTACACTAAGTCAACCATTTCGTTAGCCCAGTTCTATATGAAAATACTAACAAATGGTAAACGTGTGTAAATGGTGACTCAAAAATGTAGACTCAGCTATGGATTTTAATTCATATGCTTCAGATATAATAACTGCAAAAACAGTATCAAATTAAAGGCAGTGTTTGAGACAGGAAGCAACCTGTTCTCTCTGGTCATACCTTCCATTAATGGGGAAAGGATTCTCCGATGCTTCGTATGCAGAGAGCTCCGACGGCCTTCACCGTGCCCGTCTTCCAGAGCTCCTTCAACGCTGTCAGTCTTTCGAGCTGATCATTTTTAGTTTGGGAAGCACTGTGCCCTTCAGCTGGTTGTCTTTACCTGGGTCTTGTCATTTCTAGCTCTGGGGTTTTTCTGGCCACAGTGTTGCAGAGTCTCCCACGCTGCCGTCTCAACCAGTGGAGCTGGTGATTCCTTTTTATTCAGGGTAGACATGTGCACCCCTCCCCCAGTGCTATTGCTAGCGTATATATCCTCCTTCTCGATGAATGTGCGTATATACACACACATACACAGACATACATATATATTCGCACACATATGTTAGCTTTTTTTCTGGACTCTTGTCAGGCACATCTAAGAATGCTGCAATTTTATACCCTGCCCTCCCGGCAGATTTGACTGTACTGTGGTTTCCGAAAGTCTGAGGAACCTGTTTGTTTGACCAGTCCTGAATGGGAATGAATGACTCCTGGGCTTTTCTGCTTGAAGGACACATAGCTGTCAGTTTGAACCGCTGTTTGCCATCTCCCAAACTGTATATTCAGAAAATGGCTTATGTACTTCTGGCACTGTTAGGATTTACAGCCACGCACTCCACAGTAGTGACATTCTTTCAGAGATCCTTTGTAACAACAAGAGGTCCAGACAGTAATATTTTCTGCCATACTTATTTAAGGCTCAGTTATTTCCTCCTGAGTCACCCATAGATATACCCTGATCAGTGCACCAACCAGCCCTTCAGTGTTTCCCTGCACACTGGGCGGGGGCCCCTGAGGTTGGACAGCACATGTCCGCTAGTTATCTTCACCAGGACTTCCTCACGCACTTTGCCCTTGGCTTTCTCCTGCGGGCACTGCTCTGGTAGACTAGTCTCACTTCCTTACCTGGGTGCCAAGGCCAAGGGGGGCAGGGCCAGCACCTTACCCAGGTCTGAGGCCTCCCATCGGCCTGGAGCCCAGGGCCCCACCCTCCTCCCAGGGCAAAGAGGTTGAAGTGACTGTCCAGGAAGCCCGAGGAGAGGTGGTAGTTGGCAGATCACCCTGAATCCCAGACAGAATTGTGGGTCATTCCCGTAGATGGAGGCCCCTGGGGGCCATAGAGTGCAGTCAGGCCTCACGTCTTACCCAGCTCCTCCTGCACGCTGTGCTCCTCTCACCCCAGAAATGTGCAAACGCAGGCCAAGAGGCCATGAGCTACTGCAGCTGGGCACCCGCATGTGTTTTTTTAAAAACAGCTTTATCGTAATATAGTTCGCATACTGTATAATTCACCCATTTAAAGTGCATAATCCAATGACTTCAGTATGTTCACGGATATGTGCAACTATTACTGCTGCCAATTTTAGAACATTTTTATCACGTCAGAAAGAATCCCCGCCCTTTAACTAACACGCTCCCCTGATCCCATCCCCTGCCGTTGCTACCCCAAGGCTTAGCAACCACACATCAATTTTCTGTCTCTGTTTCTGCCTCCGTTTCCCTATTCTGGACTTTCATGTGAATGACATCATATAATATATGGCCTTTTGTTTCTGGCTTATTTCATTTAGCATGGTGTTTTCAAGATTCATCCATATTGTAGCATGTATTCTTTCCTTTTTACGGCAGAATAATATTCCATTGTACGAATACACCACATTTTGTTTATCTGCTCTTCTGTGGGTGGACAGTTAGGCTTTTTCCAGCTTCAGGCTAGCGTGAACAATGCTGGTATGAACATTTGGGTGTAAGAGCCTGCGTGGACATTTGTTTTCATTTCTCTTGGGTATTGTGCTGGGTCACATGGTAACTCTGTGTTTAATCATTTGAGGAGCTGCCAAGCTGTTCTGTAAAGGGGCTGCTGTATTTTACATTCCCGCCAACAGTGTATGATGGTTCCGGTATTTCCACATCTTTGCCAACCGTTGCTGATTTGACTTTTTGATTTTTGTCATCTTAGTGGATGTGAACTTACGTAAGACTGAAAGGACTTGGGAAGGATTCTCCGTTTCCGATAGTTTTTTAATGCAATACATGTTTTTAAGTGTGCTCTTTTGTAGTATCTGTAGAAGAAAGACTGCAAAGAGGTCCTATTGCCTGTCACAATGATAAAGGAAATTTTGTATTTGTTAATCCAAAAATTTCATTGATCAAAACGAAGGCGGGGGACTTTAAAAAATACGGGCGCTGAAGGGAAGGAGGAGGGTGGGCGGAGCGGCGGGGGCAGGTGCTGCGTCTGCTGGAATGCCGCGCCTTGGCCAGGGGATGGCTCTACTTCCTGTCACGTGTCTGACGGCTCCCTGTGTCTTCCAGGAGGCCTGGCGTTGGCCCAAGTGCTCTTTTTCTACGTGAAGTACTTGGTGCTCTTTGGCATCCCAGCTCTGCTCATGCGCCTGGATGGACTCACGCCGCCGCCTCTCCCTCGCTGTGTCAGCACCATGTTCAGCTTCACGGGGATGTGGAGGTCAGTGGTCTGGTAAGCCCTCAGGGTGTCCCATGGAGGAGCCATGGCCTGGTCCACTTCAGAGGTCTTGGGTCACCACCCTGTCTCTGTCCTGCACCTAAGCTGCAGTTGGCACTTCAGTTTTTTCATTGGAGAGAGTGATAATTCATACTTTCTGACCCCTTGAAAATATTGTCCGGCCATGATGGCATGGGAGATAAGAAAGTACGTCACCAGGACTTTGTGCAAATGCATAAAGGGTTGTAACTAAAGTGCTTTCTTACTGACTTGGGATATGCGACTATACAGTGATTGTTTCATTGCTATCTCCTTCTTGAAAGTGAAATCTGTACATGTGGGACTGCCAATTAAGAAAACAGACCTAGGATAGTAGCATGGGCCAGTATCAGCGTTTACTAGCTCTGAGATCTGGGGGGATTTGCTAAATCTCTCTACGTTTCCATTTCTTATCTCTTAATGATAATAATATAACACCCATCTCTAAGAGTTCTTGTGAAGATTAAATAAGTGGATGCATTTAAAACATCTGGCACAGAGCAGATGTTAACAGATGCTAGCTTTTACCCTTATGTTATCCCTATACCTGGTGCACAGAGGTAGAAAGATGCTTATTTTAAGTGTTCTGACTCTTCCTGATTTTGCTCCATAACCCTGTGTTGGCCTGGAGTCTTCGCTCCCAAAGATCCCTCAGCCCCCTGCTGTTTCTGACTGGTGTCCTCCAGGCGGACTGGCTTGCCACTTGAGTTTCTTACTCCTTCCAGTAAGTAACAAGTGACAGGCTTGCTTTTGCAATTGCAAACCTAACATAAGGACCTCAGGGTGGGGACGTCCATGTCCATGGGAGGCAGTGCCACTTCAGCTTTGCTCTCCAGGTGCCTCCGTTGGCCTTATCTGAGTTTTGGCCCCGCTCAGAACTGCCACTGTGGCTCAGTCCTGTGGCTCATTCAGCCTAGTATTGTATTCCTGCAGGCAGAAGAGACAAGACGTAGGGAGGGGGACAGCTCAGTGACGATCACCGTATCTAATGTTGCTATCGAGAAGGGGGTGGATTGTACACGGCACCCTGGTTTCCCATGATAGCCTATTATTGATGCTGCATTTATCTAAGCCCCTGAAAAAACATTTTATTTTTGGTCCAATTTGCTTTCTGGGATTAGAAATGTCATCTGGCCATTGCAAGGGATGTCAAATAATTGCTCTGATTTGCCCTTAATTACTTTTTTGAATATCAAAGGTTGCTCGGTTTTAATGGCAGGGTTAGCAAAGGGACCATCTCTAGCCAGGGGGCCAGGTTGTGGCTGGAAGGCACTGTTAACTTCTGACCTACTCATAAAAGTAATTTACTGAACAAATGGGTCAGGACTCAGCACGGTTTGGGGGACGTGTCTCAAGAGCCTGGACTGCGCTGAGCACCCTCCTCCGCCTCCGTGGCGTGAATGCCTGCACCGCCGCAGCTCTCAGGGAGCGTCAGCCGGCTCGGGCAACCATGCCTCCAGGCAGGCAGCCTGGCTCCGGGCCCCTGGCTCCTAGTCCGTAAATACCAGGGCACCGAGTGTCACAGAGGCAGGTCAGACAGTTCACTGTATTTCACGTTCAGATTCCTTGTCTTCCTGGCCTCTATTTCAATTAATGAACTGATTAATTACTTTTTTTTTGCCCAAGACGCTCAGTGCCATACAGACCACAGAGGTGAGAGAGCATGTCTGCCATCGCCTTTGTTATTCCTGCTCAGCACTAGGCTCAGACAGTGTGGGGTCCAGGTTGTTGACACATTGTCTCCTCCCTCCCAGTTACCACGTGGGAACGGGGGCAATAAGGAAAAGCCACTCCGGGGGGCGGGGGGCTCCAGGGCGGCCTCTGGGGGCGATGTGGCTCTACAGGAAGAGCCTCACAAGGACATGTGATGAAACAACCCACACAACCTTTTCTGGGCGTGACCCGGACTCTTAGCCCCGCTTCCTGCAGCGTTCATGGGTGCAGGCGCCCCCTTCACATTCCTTTCAGTTTTTTGAAGGGTGTTCTTATTTGACAATTACACTTAGAAACCCCTGGTTGTTCCTTTTTTTTTTTTTTTTTTGTTCACCGTGACCATTCCACATTAATTAGCTGGATTAAGGAAAGGATTTTATCTCTCTCTGAACTGTAGTGTACAATTTAAGGCTCAGAAGAAGTAGGTTTTTTTCATTGATAAAAGAATAAAACTTATAGTTTGTCTTTTGGGCTGTTTGTAGGTGCTCCTGAACCCTCAGGAGGAGGGGTTCCGTGTTCCCGTTCGGGGGGCTTGGGGCTGGCAGCACAGCCTGCACTGCTCCTGGCCCCCACTCTCTCACGTCTCCCTGTAAGGATGCATGTCAGGGAAGAATAAAGCTTTGAGTTGGGAGTTCCCATTTACACCTAACTCTATGCTAATATTTCTGGGGCATCTGTTGAGCCATTGCTGCAGACAGAGAACTGCCCCCTGTTCCTGGATTCGGGTCTGAGAAGAATGGAGTCCGAGCACATGTGGAAACTGGAAACGCAGACCTTTCTGTGGCCGCGATGGCCACTCCCATGGGGACACAGTGGGCAGGGCGGATGGGGAGGTGCAGGGAAGAGATTTAAAACCAGCCTGTGGAGATTGTTTAATGGCTCCCAAACTTCTAGAAGGTCCACGTTGAGTGAGGTTTAGAAGTGATGATGAGAGATGACTATTTAGCTTCTCGTTTTAAAGGTGCCTCACCCATCGGAAGAATGTGCTGACCACACAGTCTTTCTGTCCACCGGCAGTGAAGAGGAGACTGAGGCCGGCAGCCGACCGTGTCAGTGGAGCCTGAGCTCTGCATCATAGAACAGATGACACTGGCCATCAGCAGAGAGTTAATGTGGCCTGAGAGGATGGTTCAAATTGGTTGTGAAAAACTGCTAGTCACCCAGAAGGCCCACACCTGAAAGTTAGGATCTCTGATGGGCTTGCTTACTTATTTTTTTTTTAGCTCCAATATTTGCAGACATAACAAAACCCTAAGGAGTATGTGTATTGCCACTTGCATGATTTTTCTGTGGCCACATCGACCAGAGAAATTGAAAATTTCTGCTTAAGTTTTAGGTTTCATGCTTTAATTTCAGTAGGCTGAGATCTGTAGTGAGCAGCTTTTTGCTAAGAGTCATTAAAGATGACAGGGCATGTCCAAGGTTCCAAATTAGAAATCTGATCATGTTCCCCTGATTTGATTTCGGGCTATGGAAGCAAAGTGTGTGAAGTGATAGAATTTCCCCTGGTGGCTGGTGAGTTATGGGTCAGTTGCAGTTATCCCACGGATCTCTCACAGCTTGTTCTCTGCATTTCTTAAATCATGACACTCTTAGGTCTTCACACGCAAACTCATGCATCGCTGCTTATCCCCGAGGTATCTGGAGGTATCTGGGTGGTGTTAGTGGCTGCTAGACCTTAAAATACAGGACATGTTTGGCCTGAGCCCCTTATTTCAGGGGAACATTGATCATAAGAGCTATTATGTCATACAAGAGTTTAAGTCCCTAGGTGGAGAGTTGGTCCAGGCCCGTGGCAGATAATGAAAACCAAGCCGTACAGGACTTGCTGACTTTGCATGAGTCCTCTGTTGAGTCCTGTTTAACCTGCGCGTGCAGGGCAGGATGGCAAGCACGGAGCTGATGAAGTGTGTGCCGCATCTGCCACCACTGGTCGGGGGAAAGCTGGGGCAGCATGAACATAAAGGAGAAAAGGTGGAAAAAAGTGCTGTTAGTAAGAGTTCACTTTTTGGGGAGGCAACCTAGTAACTAAGAGCTTGCTAGTCACTAGTTATGTGACTTGGGCAAATAATTAAAATGCTCCAAGACAATCTTTTCATCTTTAAAATGGAGGTTTAATAGCACTTGCTTCATAGGGGTGATGTGAGGGTTGATTGAACCTGGTGTGTGGCAGGTCCTCAGGAAATGATAGCAACTTCCTTTTTTGCTCTTGAAAATCTAACAAAGCCAGAGGTGACAGAGGTCGGCCTGAGGATGGGCAGGGTTGGGGAAGCAGTGGGCAGTGATAGGAATGGCCGAGTCTAGGCTCTGGTCCAGCTCAGAGTCTACAGGGGAGTCTGTGAGGGAGAAGCCACGGGCTCTCTTCTCAGAGGAGGGAGTGTGATCAAGTTGCTTTTGCCCCAGTCCCCTCGTCGTTGAATGAAAGGCACACTCCTGTCCCGAGGCGGTCTTTGTCCCTCTCCAGTTCTATTGCTGCCTTAGGCCCAGCCATGTTGGGTGCGGATGGTCACAGTGTCCTGATGCTGAAGTGCCCCCACCCCCACTACCCATGTGACTGAGCAAGTTATTCATCCTCCTCATGCCTCAGTTTACTGAGGTATTAAAATCGGGCTAGTCATAGTATTTGCCTTGTGGGGATGTTGCAAGGTCAAGCAAGGTCATATGCCGAAGCAGGGAACACACAGCAGCCATGCTGTGGACACCAAATTGTTATCTAAAAACCACAGTTACAGATAGGAAAGTAAACTTTATGCTGTTTGTTTGTTTTTTAACTTCCCCCAAAAGAAAGGCCTGAGAGGGAGGGTGTTTGAGGAGGTGGAAGGGGATTGGGATGGAAGGCATGGGTTTCAAAGTGGAGAGCAGGGGGTTTCTGTAAGCTGTACCATGTGACCTCTCCTCGCCCTGTGGAGTTCTTTGTTGCCAACAGTTTGTAGGTGCTGGGCATTTACATTTCCTCACATTTTGGGGGTACCTCTCTTAGTCAATCCTTCTCTCTTGTGAACCCATCTCCATGGACTTAGAAAACATATTTCTTCTTCTAACAGTCATATTTCAAAATCCCCTTACCTCCAAACACAGACTAGCATGAGTGAAAGCAGACAGGGAGTAGCAAGTTGAGGTATTTTGTATGAACCATCATTATGTTTGCTGTCTGGATTTATTTTTACTTCAAAGACAGTTATTCCGGCCTCTTCTCCATTCTCTCTCTGTGTGGAAGAGATTTATATATTGCTGAGTGAACCCTCACACTGAGGTTTATATATTGCTGAGTGAACCCTCACACTGAAGGCTTTTAGGGTAAGCGCTCTGATGCAAGAACACCAGGGCGTCTTCAAATGGAGGGCTCAGATCTGGAGCCTGGCCCCTGGGTTTGAATCCTGGGGGTCTCTGTGTATGTCCGTTTCCTGTCCTGTGGGTGTTCGGTGGAGAACGAAACACACGGGAGGCGTTGCAGCACTGCCAGCCTGGGGAGAGAAGGAGTGTGCCCCCTCCAAGGAGGACACTCCCGTTCCCAGGTTCCCAGGGCTTTTATTGAGGCTGGTTCCTAAGGGTGCATAGAGTTGCTAACAACTGCATCTGTTCCCGGGGTATGGGAGGAGACAGGAGACGGGTGAGAGACCAGTCGGGCAGTGTTCACCAGGACAACCAAGAGGGAGGGAACGCCGCGTTCCTGCCAAGTTCCACGTTCGGAACTCTGCCCTTGGTGTCACAGGCACACATACCAAGGGACCCGAACTCCGACGTGTGTGCCTAGTTTTTCCCCCTGGGAAACAGAGATGTTAGAATAAATACCTCTTGGAACTAATGCACTGTACTCTTCACGGCAACAGTCACACCCCACAGCAGTTGCTGCTTTCTTTGCTCAGACCCCACCAGACTGTCAGTTCTTTGAGGGCAGTGATCTGACCTCATTCTTATTTAACACCGTGTCCCCAGCACCCTCCTTGGTGCCCAGCATTTAGCGGACACTCAGGACTTCTTTGCTGAATGGACGAATGGTCACTCTCTGAAATTTTGATTGCCAGGTCTCAGAGAGAACATGCTTTTCAAGTATTTTGGTCTGGCAACCGAGCGGTTTGTCTGTAGCACGTGCTGATGTAACCCCATTGTATAGGGGCGCCAGGCACAGGTGCGCCCACTCTCGGTACCCCCTTCTGTATCTCCCTAGTTTTCTCATTAAGTGTTTTACCTGGTGTGCCAAAATATTGTGTCTGCTAGCAGTTTTCTCGAGAATGAATCTGCCTCGGAAGGAATGAGGAATGTACGCCTTTCGTAATTACTATCATTATTTTATCAGACATTGTGCCACGTCTTTGATATCGGATGAGGGAGAAAGTTGCAAACTTAAAGGAAGAAAAGAGACTTAATTCAGACTTTGATATGAAACGGGAGTTTGACAGCTTTTTGTCCTTAGGGATGGGATTTTTTTGAGAGAGGTGCTGACTGACAACGTCCTAATCTCTCGCAGTGGAAGAAGCCAGATGCAAGACCGAGAGTGTGACCCTTCTCAGATGTCCTCACAACCGTGCTAACAAGAGCAATAAGTGACTCTAACAGCCGCAGCCAGCAGTGCTTACCTTGTGCCGGGCACACTTCTAAGCGCCTTTGCATATTTAAGTTATTTAATCTTTACACCACTCCTGTGATGTAAGTACCATTATCCCCCTTTACAGATGAGGAAACCGAGGCATAGAGAGGTTGAGTAACTCTCCTTATGTCACAGAGATTATAACCCAAGCATGTGGCTCTAGAGTGTGTGCCCACAATCACTGCCTTTTATTGTTTGTCTTCTGACATGGAGCTGAAGTGGGTTCCGCCTCCAGGGTCTGGAGTGGGAAGCTTATGTACCAGGACCTGGGACTTAGGGGCACTGGAGAGTGATGATGGCTTTGTATTGACTCCAGAAGGTGAGATGGTGCAGGGGGAGGGGTGCAGTTGGACAGTGCGTGGTGAGGAGAAGGAGAGTCGCCAGTTAACCCTGAGTGACTGAGTGAGTGAGGGGGCGGTGTAGGGTCGCGGGGGCTTCTGTTCTTAGGTTACGTCCCTTATGGTGCAGTCTAGAAACAGCAGCCCCAGTGGATGTGGGAAGCGGGGCTTTACCTGATGCCCACATAGAAACTTGACTTTGTTTCTCCTGCCAGTGTCTCCTCCTGTGTCCCCTTGCCCATGGCCACCCTGATGGCTGTCCTCCCTCTCCTACTTTGTCCTTCAGCTCACCTCAGGTTGGGTCAGATCTCTTTGCCAACAAGGATAGCCAACTTCTGCACGCCCCCCAGTCTTTAAACTTTTGGGCCCCCGGTGTGCTCCCCTATGTCTAATTCACATGGTCCCTCACAGACCAGCGTTGGTTTTGCGACACCTCAGCTCTGAGGATTATTTTCGGGGTGCAGCCTGCGCTTTCTCTGATATGTTCACAGAGATTGTGATGTATCAGTCTTACGTTTGTATGCAGTCGGGTCTCATTCTTTTCCTGTGTGGCTTCTGCCTTGGTGATAAGCTGAGGAAGCCCCTCTACACCCCATCTGTCATTCCTTTATTTTTATATAGGGCAGGAGTTCCTAGTTCGAGGATCCACAAGCCACTGAAACAGGTTTTCTTTTGCTTCTCAAAAGCCTGCTCTCCATAGACACCTCACCCATCATCTAGCATGCTGCTGGCACCCAGTAGGCACTCAACAAACAGATATTTCCTGAGCGAAAGATGAGTGCTCCCCTCGCCCCTCACTCCCTTGAAGAAGAGATAAAAGAAAAGTTGACCTACATGTGAAGCTTGGGTCTAACAACAAACTTAGAAAGAGAAACCAAGAAAAAATTCCATTTACAATCACAATAGAACAGTAAAATATCTAGGAATAAGCTGAGTTGAAAGACCTGTACACTGAAAACTACAAGGCGTTGTTGAAGGAAATTGAAAAAGACATAAAGAAATACAAAGATACTCTATGCTCATGGATTGGAATAATAAACATTGTTAAAATTTCCATACCACCCAAAGCAATCTACGGATTCAGTACAATTCCTATCAAAATTCCAATGGCATTTTTCACAGAACTAGGACAAGTAATCCTAAAAGTTGTATCAAGCCATAAAAGGCCCTAATAGCCAAAGCAATCCTTGAGAAAAAAAGAACAAAGCCAGAGGTCTCACACTCACAGATTTAAAATTATATCACAAAGTTTCAGTAATCAAAATAGCATGGCACTAGTAGAGAACAAGACACACAGGCCAATAGAACAGAATCGAGAGCCCAGGAGCGAACGTATACGCGTATGCACAACTGGTTTACAACAGAGGAGCCAAGAGCACACCATGGAGCAAAGAAAGGCTCCATAATAAATGGTGTTGGGAAGTCTGGAGAGCCACACGTGAAAGGATAAAGCTGGACCACTATCTTACACCATACACAAAATTTACTCAAAATGGTTTAAAGGCTTGACTGAATATAAACTCTGAAACCGTAAAGTACACAGAAGAAAACAGGCCGTAAACTTTTGGACATGTTTTAGCGATGTTTTTGTGGGTTTGACTCCAACAACAAGGGAAACAAAAACAAACAAACGTGACTACATCAAATGAAAAAGCTTCCGTACAGTGAAGGGGATGATCAACAAAACAAAAAGGCAACCAACCAAATGGAAGAAGACATTTGTAAATGGTATTTGTGATAAGGGGTTCATATCCGAAATATATTTAAAAAGTCATACAACTCAGCAACGGGAAACCTTATTAAAAATGGGCAGAGAATTAGAATAGACTTTTCAGATGGTCAAAAGGCACATGGAAACATATTTAGCGTCACTAATTACTAAGAAAATGCAAATCAAAACCACAGCGAGATAGCACCTAAAACCTGTTAGAATGGCAATTGTCAAAAAGGCAAGGAATAGCAAGTGTTGGAGAGGATGTGGAGCAAAAGGAACCCTTGTACACCATTGATGGGATTGTAAATTTGGGGTACCCACTATGGAACACTGTACATGGTTTCCCCCCAAAATTAAGAATAGAGCTACCATATGATCCAGTAGTTCCTCTTCTGGGTATTTATCCAAACAATATGAATATATTAACTTAAAAAGATATACGTGCCCTTGTGCACAGAGAGGACACAGCAAGAAGGTAGCCATCTGCAAGCCAAGGAGCAAGGCCTCAGAAGGAACCAAACTTGCTAACACCTTGACTTTGGGCTTCCAGCCTCCAGAACCATTCTCTCAGCGAGCACCTTTTCGGGCTTCGGTGGCTTACCTGGCGGCACGGCCACGATCCTCATGCTCAAGTCTTCTGAGCCCCTGGACACAATGTCAGAATATGCTGCAGCCCCCTTGGAACATGAGATAATTGAAAGAAGGAAGGCCACGCATGGAAGACCAATAGAAGAGAAGCCCCATGTCTCTGAGGACTTTGTAAGGCAGAGCTTCATACCATCCCTGGATTACCTATCACTGGACTCTCAAGAGAAATAAATTCTACCTTGTTAGGGGCAAAAAAAAAAAAAGATATATGCACCCTTATGTTCATTGCGGCATTATTTAGAGTAGCAAGGATAAGACAACAGCCCGCGTTCATCACCAGGTGGATGGATGAAGAAGATGTGCTGTGTGTATACAATGTAATACCTATCAGCCATAAAAACATAAAATATCGCCATTTGCGACAATATGAATGGGCCTTAAGGGAATTATGCTAAGTGAAATAAGTCAAATGGAAAAGAACGAAAACTGTTAAGAGTTTACTCATTTATGGAATATTAAAAAACAGTAACAAATAAACAAATGAAAGAGAAACTCATAGACACAGACGACAGATTGGTGGCTCCCGAGGGAAGCGGGGGGGCGAGGATGGATACAGGGGGTCAAGTGTATGGCGCTGGGTGGAAACTAGACTTTTGGTGGTGAGCAAGCAATGGAGCATACAGATATCAACTTACAAGGTTGTACACATGAAACTTATATAATGTTATTAATCAGTGTTACCTCAGTTAAAAAAGAAAACTTTCCAGAGCACGAAACCACTCCCACTTCACAAACGGAACACAGCTCCTGGAACGCGACTGCTTTGTTTGCAGCGTCTGAGAGAGCCAAACCCAGGATCATGCGCCCGGTGCTGCCAGTGCCCATCTGCCCACGTGCTCCGGCTCGAAATGGAGCCAATTGAAGCTTTAGTTGCCATAAAGCAATCTGGCATTCTGAATTATTAGTCTTACACGTTTAAATTATTTTAAATATAGGGTGCCAGTAATTAGATAGAAAAATACTTCATTGTTTTTCTGAATAAAAGGCCTGTATATTTTCTTACTAAGTTTCGAGTTCCCTTTTTATCACCACGGTCACAGCCCTTGAGAACTGCACTTAGGTGCCTTGACCGGGCAGGGGGTGTGGCTTAGCAGACTGCCTGATGTTTGTATGTGGAGTTGAGTGTAGAAATCATTCATGGCGCGTTGCTGCACTGCTTTAGTGAATAGAGAAAAAAACTGTAGTCAGTGCATTATGAAAGGCACGCACGGCAGAGCTTCCTTGTATACAGTTTGAGCGTGAACTTATTAGCATTTCAGGTTGATACCTCTTTTAGATTTAATTAGATTTCAGGCTTCAGTCGATTTATTAAATGAATTTCTCACTGCTTAAAAGGTGTGATATATCCATGACCGCGGCTTTTCATCACTCTCGTCTTATTTCCTCCTGCATCCAAGCAGATCTCTGCTTCTCTCTTGGGTTCAAAGCCAGAGGCCATTTCCCAAAGATAACGTGCTGTGGAAATGTGGCCTCTTTTGTGCTCAGACACACTGGGGCCGTGGGGAGGGCGATTTTTTTATCACATTGTCTCACATGAATGCATCTCTTGTAGATTTGCCACCAGTAAATTTAACTGATGCACAATAATCAAACCATCTTCTGTTTTGGCGACCCTTTTTCACTGTTATTTTGGCATGAAATCCACAAGCCTCCATTTCTACTGTGATGAGAGCATTGGGACTATTCAAGTGGTGGAAAATTAAATGTAATGAATCAAGGCATATCAGTGATTCTCAGGACGAGCTGGAAAGCTAGACTATAAGGCGCAGTAACTTAGTGATGTTCCATATTTGCTTAGAAGAGTGGGGGGAATGCTGCCCTGAGCCGTGGGGGATCCTGACCCCGTGTTGCTATTGCCTGCTGGCATGTATGTAAGTCAGCCGTTGGGCCACTGGGCCATGCGTGACCGCCTCGTCTGGGAGGCGGGGCCCCTGTGTGTGTGTGTGGCGGGGGAGCGGGGGATAAAGGGAAGTGGTGTGAAAATAGCTTGGTTTCTGATTGTATTTAAAAACCGTGATCCAGATAAATAATGTATATAATAGAAAGTGGAAGAGGTGATATTATCTGATGTGTTTTTAACGTCTAAATGAACTAGGACCTCAGATTCAAGTCAGCTGTGGGCAGCTCAGTGACGTTCCTTTTCTGCTGTATGTACTGTGTATCTCCAAATGCGTTGCATTTTGAAAGTTCATTTGGAAAGTAGATTAAAAACACAGCAACCAAAGTAGAATAATATGGGTATAAATCCATTAAATCCATTTCTGTAATATAAATGCATTTTGATAGTAAAGGGTTAAACCCATTTTGTCACAGAGCAAAAACTGTGTTCAGAATGATAATGAATTTACAATTCAGGGCAAAGA
>PVJD01016203.1:0-21947 GCA_004026545.1 Mormoops blainvillei | reverse complement strand
TGCAGATTTGTACTCCCTGCTCAGCTTTTAAGGCCTTCCACATGCTGCCCCCACCAATCTATTCAATCCTTGCTCCCACAACTTTGAGACAAGACATCCCCTATTCCAGCCAGCAATAAAGAATCTCCCTCAAGTACTACTCAAATTGGTCCTGCTGTGTCCTTGCTTTTTCCTAATATATTGAAATTTATCAATTTTCAACACAATGCCTTTATTCCCAACAGCCCTGAGAAGGGTAGGTGCGGGAAGAAAGGGATAAGGATCCCCTGCGCAGACCTTGAGACGGGGAGGCGGGTGGAGTTGAGGCTCTCGCTATTATTTTCCATTACAGCAGCTCTGAGAAAGTCCTATTTGGCAGAGATTCTGGCCAGAAGCCACAGAATCACCAAATCCAGGCTTGTCCGCAAGGGACGTGCCACTGCACTCCACTTGCCAGCTGTGGGAACACCTTCTGGTGGTGGCCAAATGAGCTACAAAGGGGCTAGTATCCTGGTATCCAGACTTGAAAAGCTATAACCCCATTTGGTAGTATTAAGGAAGCATTGCTAGATTTTTTTTTTTCCCCTTAGGAGTTACACTGGCATGAAGGTCTTTGTTTAAAAGATAAAAAATAGCCCTGGCTGGTGTGGCTCAGTGGATTGAGCGCCAGCCCATGAGCCAAAAGGTCACTGGTTTAATTCCCAGTCAGGGCACGTGCCTGGGTTGTGGGCCAGGTCCCTGGTTGGGGGTGTGAGAGGCAACCAGTCAATGTATCTCTCGCACACCTGTGTTTCTCTCCTTCCTTTTCTCTCTCCCTTTCTATACCTCTAAAACTAAATAAATAAAATCTTTAAAAAAAGGATAAAAAAATAAAAGGTAAAAGTGCTGTTTATGTTTTAGAGGTACATACTGAAACATTTACAGATAATTACAACTGAAATGATTATAGATGAAATTCTGACTTGCTTTAAAATAATCTGGTGTGACAGTGTGTAGATGGGTAGTAGCATATATAAAACAAGACTAACCATGACTTGATAATTGCTGAAGCTGTGTGATGGATCCACGGGAATTCATTACATTACTTTCTCTACTTTTGCACTTGTGTGAAATTTTCCACACTAAATAGTTAAAAAAAGAAGCGTGAGCTCTACTATTGCATTCCTTTCCAGCACACCAGGGACACAGCCTATTCCACTTCATACTCATTTGGGAATAAAAAACAAACCCTTTCACGGCCAAGAGTTAACTTCATTTTCGGAACACGGACAGCCCAGGCAGGTAACTGGCAGAGTCCTGGATCACCCTCTAATCTCGGCAGCACATTTCCTTGCTGTTTAAAAAGCCTCCCAAGTCCACTGTGGAGCTTAGCGGCAAGTTCCACGAGGGCAGGGCCCATGCTGCTTATTTACCATTGGTCCTCCAATTGATCTAGCACAGTGCCTGCCTCATAACAGGAGCTTAGTAAGTTATCTGTTGACTGAATGAAAAAACAGAATAGTAAGTCAGAGGAGAGAGCAGGGGAACAGTGTCCTGGGAGGGAAAATAGAGAAACAACAATCCCCGGGAAAGAGGGGAGTCCAAATGATTTGTTTTACCATTGGCTATACATGGGCCTTCCTATAGGGATTTAGCACATGTTGGAGGGGATGAGGGTTAGGATGCTGCAAGAACTATCACAGGGGGCACAGAGGGCCAATTCCCTTGCCCCTACGAATCTGAGTCCCTCAGCTAAGGGCATGCCGGCATTTAAACTGAGGCTTTCTGCCTCCCGTCCTCAGCCGGCCTGAGGAAACTTGCTGCGGCGGTTACACCAGGCTGCCTGCTTCCCAGTCCTCCGGTGCTTATTATTCAAGGGTGAAACCTATTCAGCAGCCTTCAGCTCCTCTTCGTACCCATGCACTTGTTTAATCTTTTCCCACCTCTTTCTCTGAGGACTCTAGTTGCACTTCCTATCAAAAATCCTTGAGATCAATAGCAAAAGGTTTCCCCTCTGGACACCCAAATCCTGTGATTTGCCAGACACGGTCTCTGGGAATTATTAAAGCCCACAGTCTGTTCTCAAAGCAAAATCAGAAAAGTACTAAAATCTGTTTCTCTGCATTCATGAATGTTCACTTAGTAAGGTAGACTTCTTTTCCAAAATTGGAGGCAAACTTGCTCTTTTCTTCCCCTTGTCTTGGGTAATTCTCTGGCCCTTTGCTAAGAGGGCCCACCTATAGGATAATTGCCTAGGGAAGGGCATCTACTTGGAGGTAAATGGTGCTAGAACTGGAAAGCTCACTCTTGCAGAAGGAAGTAAGAACAGTCTGGAACTGGGCAGAAAGAGGAATCATAGGTTACTATTAGTTTTATAAAAATACTTTTCTGATTTATTATAACACAGGTCCCAAAAATACAAGTGGGGGACTCTGTGGTACAGACAAAAATTACAGTATGCCGATAACATGATTCCATTTCTAGAACAAAGGTGAAAAAAATTTATTTTATAAACTGGTTGCCTAACATTATCAAGGTTTAAAACTCTTAAATAAGTCACATGGTAACTGTGGGTATGACTCTCTCTCCCTCTTCCTTACTCATTTTCCATGAGGAAGTCCACCACGTATTTTTTCATGCAGTACAGATGGGCGTCCACAAGGCCTGTGTGGAAACGTATTCTAGGGTGCCTGCAAAAAAGAAAAGACAGAAGGCGCTCACAATCAGGCCACATGGGTTCCATCCCATCACTAGGCTGCAGGCATTAGAAAGTCTGTAAGAGCCATGCTGCCTACATCCCGCTCTGAGGAGACCGGGATGGTAGATGCCAGCTCTGATCCAACCACAGAAAAGGTCTTCTCTTTAACAGAAACCCTATTTCACAATTTATGAGGCTTTTAGGCTTCTGAAGACACTAAACCAAAATCTATAAGCCATGAAATCACTGACAAGCCACCTTCTATTCTATCACTCCTACCCACAAATCTTGTCACTAACCTTTTCTGACTTCTACTCCAACTGTCCCACTTCCTGCAGGCCATACTGTAGCCATGCTTTCCCCAGGATTTGGCATGTATTACTCCATTTTCAGAGAAGATTAAGTAAAATTCTATGAATATCCTCTAATCCCCACTCTTATTTATTTATTCATCAGGGCTTTCCCCAGTTATACTTCCTCCAGGGAACCTTCACTCAAGTTTGTGCTTGCACATTTATGCCTACCTATATCAGATAACTTACACACTAACAGCCTACTTACTTGTCTCTCTCCTACTAAACTAAAAATTCCCTGAGGACAGAGATTTATCTTTATAGGCTGAGCACTTAGCATTGTATCTCATGCACAGTAAGTGTTTAATAAATAGCTGTTGAATACACAAACAAATGAGGTCAAATTATGGCATTTGCCTGGTTGCTGTCTATTTTAGTTTGCCATTTTGGTTTTAGCCTTAAGAAATGTCATGCTAGCCCTGGTTGGTGTGGCTCGGTGGACTGAGTGCTGGTCTGCGAACCAAAGGGTCACTGGTTCGATTCCCAGTCAGGGCACATGCCTGGGTTGCAGGCCAGGTCCCCAACACGGGGCATGTGAGAGGCAACCACACACTGATGTTTCTCTCCCTCTCTTTCTCCCTCCCTTACCCTCTCTGTAAAAATAAATAAAATATTAAAAAAAACAAAAAAAAGAAATGTCATGCTTAGAGTGTCCAAGGTCATTTTATCTAATAAGAACAGACAGCTGAGTGAGAGGAGGAAAGAGTAGAAAATGAAGATTCCAGTCATAGCTGCCTGGTTGTCACCTTTCTTCTACTCTGTGTTACTTTGCTTTGACTGGCTTATTATTTTATGGAAAATTATTCTCAAGGGAAGTAATTTAGCAAATAAGTTAAGGTGCACCACACTGGCCTTCCATTCTTTGGGAGAAAGGGAGACGGAATGCTTCCAAAAGAGCAAGAGAGGAATCAGACTTAGTATCCCACCTCCATAACACACATACCCCTCACACAAGCCAATTAATATATACAATGAGGATGAAGAAGAAAGCAGAAAGGTCTTCCCAATCCTAACTTTCTGAGATTCTTGACCTCTAACAAGATTCTTCAGGAAATAAAATTTTGCAAATATGAATGTGGTTACCCAGTGGTACCAGGGTTTCACCTGAAGTCCACACTCTGATAATTCTCTCCCTTGATCTAACCAATTTAAAAAGTTGCACTCTTCCGTTCAGTCCCTTGGCTTACAAATTCCTTGAAACATTGAATACATCTACTTATAGTCATTTAATCCTCACAACTATCTCATGAAATAGATATATTATTCTCATTTTTATAGCAGAGGTCAACTTGTATTATATAGTCAGGAGAGGAATGAATGAGAAGTCTGAATAATCATCTACTACGCTGTTATCAATCCCTAGCATATATGCACCAACATTCTTATAGCATTTTATAGTTTATTAATTTTTCCCAACTTTTTATTCTTATCTCAAAAAGTAGGTAAAACAAATTCTTCCAATTTTAAAGAAATAATGTTCTAAAAGTTTAGTTAGAATACTCAAGGCTAGAGATTTAGCTACAAATATGAAATACACTGAAGAAATAGAGACAGGCAATTCAGGGATTTTTTTCTTTCATATTAAATTTGTACTAAATGTAAATCTTGGGATTGGGAAACTAATGACATTTAAGTTGCCAAAACGTGGTTTCTTTATTTCACTTCATTATTTTTGAATGGTATGAGAAATAAGGATTGATATTTTAAAACAAAACAAAATAAACAAACCCAAAAAAACCTCAAAGAGCACCAGTAAAATCTGGATTACTGGCTGATTGTTCTGCACGAGAGAGGTTTTGGATTTGTAGAACATAAAGTAAGAAATTAGTAAATAGAAGTGAATAAGACACTTAGGAATACTTGTAATTTTATGTTTGTAAAATAATTTAAAACATTTTCCAACTACAGAAAAAGTCCATTACAATTAAAATATATGTGAAAAATTTGTGGGAATCCTTTCAATGATAAAAGTTCAGAGAAATGGTATAAATATCTGTAAGTTCATTGTGAAGTCCCCACAGGATTTTTTTTCTTTTCTTCAATTAACATAAAAAGAATTTTTAAAATGCTTTTAAAATGGTCTATTATTAAAAAGGAAAAGGAAAAAGGAGGGGAAAAGAAAAGAGAATGAATGATCTGAGAAAAGATCTGAAACAGAACAAACTGACAGTAGCCAGAGGGGAGGGGGAAAGGGGACAGCAGGGGGAAAGACGGGGGAGGGTCATCAAGGAACACGCGTAAAGGACCCATGGGCAAAGCCAAAGGGGGGAAGGACTGAGGGTTGGAGGCGGGGTGGGTGGGGCAGGGGAGAGTGGTGGCAGGAAAATGGAGACAACTGTACTTGAACAACAATAAAAAAAGTGAAAAAAAGAGAAAAGATCTGAAACAGGCAAAGATACAAAAGACTAGGAAATCTAGGACAATATAAGCCATCAGGAACATAAAGAATATCTGGGTTACTTTCTTTCTTTCTTTCTTTATCCTCCCCTGAGGACATTTTTTCATTGCTTTTAGAGAGAGGGAGGGAGAGAGAGAAACATCGATGTGAGAGAAACGCATTGATTGTTGCCTCCCACATGCAGCCAGACTGGGTATCTGTGTCCACACCAGGAATTGAACCTGCAGCCTTTTGACTGGGGGAGACACTCCAACCAACTGAGCCACACTGGCCAGGGCTCTGCAGATTATTTTTATAGATCTATTTTTACTTTTATTTTTCAACTACAGTTTACATTCAATATTATTTTATATTAGTTTCAGGTATACAGCATAGTGGTTAGACAATCATGTACTTCACAAAGTGGTCCCCCCAATAGTTCCAGTACCCACCTGGCACCGTACAGTACATCGTTATTACAATGTTATTGACTATATTCCTGAGGCTCTACTTTACATACTCATGACTATTACTATTTTGTGACTACCAGTTTGTGCTTCTTTTTTTTTTAAGTTTCTCTAATTAATCTTTATTTTAAAAATATTTTTTAACATTTTTTTTTCTTATTTTTAGAGAGAGGGGAAGGGAGGGAGAAAGAGAAGCAGAGAAACATCCATGTACAAGAGAGACATCAATTGGTTGCCTTTCCCATGTTCCCAGCTGGGGACCTGGCCTGCAACCCAGACATGTACCCTGACTGGGAACTGATTCAGAAACCTTTTGGTTCGAAGGCCAGCACTCCATCCACACCAGTCAGGGCCCAATTTGTACTTCTTAACCCCCTCACCTTTTTCACCCAGCCCTCCAAACCTTCTCTCCTCTGGTAATCATTAGTATAAACCTATTTTCAAAAGAGTAAGTTGTAGATTTTAGAATTAGAATTTATAATGTTTGTTTATTTATTTATAAAATATGTTTATTGATTTTAGGGGGGAAGGGGGAAAGAGAGAGAGAGAGAGAGAGAGAGAGAGAGAGAGAGATGTGAGAAACATTGATTGGTTGCCTCCCACACATGCCTGGACCAGGAACCTACAACCTAGGTATGTGGCCTGACTAGGAATCGAACCCCCAATCTTTTGGTGTATGTGACGATGTTCCAACCAACCAAGCCACCTGCCCAGGGCAAATTTGTAATGTTTAAAACTTTTAGAGAAATAAAGCATATTTTTATGATCTCAAAAACAGGGATACCAATTTTTAAGGCAAGTAACAAAACCAATAGGTGAAATAATTATAATAATTATTAATAGCTCTTATTAGTTTGTAATAAATAAGGAATATATATATGAAACAAATACTGGAAAAGATCCAAGGATAAGCATTTACTGTGTAACCACAAAGATCACTGGCTTTTAAAGCATCTTCATGAAAGTCCTCAGCCTGTCTGTACCTGCCCTCAATTGCCAGACAGAGTTCTGGCTTTGATAGCACTCACAACCAAGGGTACATGAGCACTCATGTGTGCACTACACTGCCTGAGAGAAGATTCACTCTGAGCTCAGCAGGGGCAGGCCTCTCAGGTGCCGTGATTTACCTAGCAGGCATTAGCCCTGCAGCTTCATCTGAGGGGAAAACATTCAGTCTTTCACTATCAAGTATAATCTCATCTGTATTTTTTTGTAGATGTCTTTTATCAGGTTGAGGAGAGTCACTTCTATTCTTAGTTTGTTGAGGCATTTTACCATGAATGGGTGATAGATTTTCTCAAATGTTTTTTGTGACTCTTGAGATAATCATGTGTTTTATCTTTTATTCTATAAATATGGTATATTACATTAATTGATTTCCAGATGTTAAACCAGCTTTGCATCTCTGGGATAAATCTCACTCATGGTGTAAAATTTCTCTTATATGTTTCTGGATTCAACTTACTAATACCGTGATGAACATTTTTTCACCTATATTCATGAAGGGTTATTGGTCGTGTGCTTCGCCGCCCCCCCCCCCGCCCCCGCTCGCTTTGACATTAGAGTTATACTGGCTTCATAGAATAAGTTGGGAAATATTCCTTCCTCTTTCAGTTTCTGGAAGACTTTGTAAAAAATCATTATTATTTCTTCTTTAAATGTTTGATAAACTCACTAAGAAGTCATCTGGGCCTGGCTTTTCTTTGTTGAAAGAGTTTCAATTACTAATTTCATTCTATTATTTGTTATAGGTCTCAATTTTTTATTGGGTTGGCCAAAAAGTCCATATTTTTTAATCCATAAATTAAAAGATACATTTTTCACTTTCACCAATAACTTTATTGATTTGGATATTTTGAGTATGTCGGCTATCTCCCGCTATTGTCTTTTAGTGGGTAGAGGCTGGGGTGCCGCTAAACATCTTCCAATGCGTAAGACAGCCGGGAGAATTATGTGGCCAAATAATTCACAGCAAAGAATTATTTGGCCAAATGTCAACAGTTCCATGACACTTCACAAGCCACTTTTAACACGTTTGAATAGTCACAACCTTCTCCATATACTGCACAAATCTGTTTTTGCATTTCAGTTGTGCTTTTACCTTTCTTAAAATAATAGAGTATAACATGCTGAAAATGTTGCGTATCTTCTTCCATCTTCGATATTAAAATGGCTGTACAAAAATTCACCAATTTTGAGGTGTTTTTTAAAATGCATGTTGATATGACAGCTGTCACAATATAATCTAACAAAATTGTTTCGAACGAAGTTAAAGACAACTAAGCACTCCTAGAGCTACCATAAGGAAAAATATTAATGGATTTTTTTGGCAACCCAACATTTCTTCTTGAGTCACTTGATCATTCAGGGTGTAGCACATGATCTTGTAGCTCAGGCTGTACTACTGATTTATCTAGGGCTCTCCTCTGGTCTGAACACTCATCTGTTCTCAGGGTACCACTATGTGCAAACCTTAACCCAACACTTTAATTGATTCTATTTACGTAAGGGAAGGAAGAAGGAAGGGAATCAACATTTGTTGAATAGTTTTTGTTTGCCAGGCATTTTGCAAGGTGCTTTCACATATACTAATCTTCATAACATCTCTGTCTTCCTTTTAAAGATTTAAGTAACTTTTCTAGGACACAGAGGTAGATAGTGGTAGTACTGGAATTAAAACCTGGACATGTGCCCTCTGATTAGTTGGTTAGGTGCTGTCCTTCAGTGCAAAGGGTCGCTGGTTTGATTCCCAGTCGGGGCACATGCTTGGTTCTCTCTCACATCGGCGTTTCTCATCCTCTGTTTCTACCTCCCTTCCCCTCTCTCTAAAAATAAACAAAACCTTAAAAAGCAAATACCTTAATGATAATGATATATTCAATACATAAGTGAACCAATAAGACATTAATTAAAAAGAAAAACCTAGGTATGTGCAACTAAAACTTTTCTACTACCTCTACAACTTTCAAACAACTTCTTTTCTTTCCTCACATGTAACCCTAGGAGCTCCATATAGATGAAGCCCTGCTCCAAATGGTCTCACATCTAAATTTGGGGTAAAGAAGGTAGAATGCTTGGTTGGGATCGAAAATCCCTGTTTCTCTACCTGATCCCTTGCTGAATACCCTACACTTAGGAGTTTACTAGTGTGGCTAAGGAGTAGGAGTAAACTCCTAAGTAGGAGTTTACTACTTCATTCAAAAAGTAATTTGCTAAGGTATGGGGTTCTCAGCATTGACCTGCTTCCAAGTTTCCTCATATATTCTTGGAGAACAGGAAAGCAAATACTCAATGCTCCTAGCTCCTCAGTCACGGTCCTTGGTAGCGGTAGCTACAGGGGCTGGAGGCTGTCCAGGGCGAGCTGTCCTTGGTGAACCCCATGGAGGAGGGGTACACACACTGCAATCCTGGATGCTCATACCTCCTCCTGGATGGCGAGAAAGGTGCTGGCGGAGGAGCGCAGGAGAGGGTGGCCTGTGCGAGGCTATGAGGGGAGGTGACCAGGGCTGTACAGCAGCGGGTTTGGAGACTGCATCATCTTGTCTCCAGCACCAGCATTTCTCTGTCCTGTGATCAATGTGAGTCACAGGAACTTCTTGAGTAACAAAAGAAATGAGCCAGGGGCATGGAAAATATGACTTTTATATGGGTCTGGCATTGGCTCTGAGTTCTAGCATTATCACGGGAGGAAATTTCATTAAAAAAAAAAAAAGAAAAAGGTCTTCTGTGACTTGCCAGAAAAGGCTCCATGAGAGCAGGTCAAGGCGGTCACGCAGATCTTAAGGAGTGGCTGTGGTGGGCTGGACTGCTATCAATGGGAGCAGATGAGGTAGCCAACTTTGCACCAGTTACCCTAGTGATTGCTTGGAGCTCTCAGTATCCTAGCAAGTGCCATTCTTTCTTCATACTTT
The DNA here is from genome assembly GCA_004026545.1 of Mormoops blainvillei. Classification (NCBI taxonomy): domain Eukaryota; kingdom Metazoa; phylum Chordata; class Mammalia; order Chiroptera; family Mormoopidae; genus Mormoops; species Mormoops blainvillei. The sequence continues at coordinate 12,183 of PVJD01016203.1, read as the reverse complement.
CTAAATGAAAGACTTAATCTTCATGGGAAAATTGGATGTTTGCTAAGTATTCTAGGATCTATAGTTATGGTCATTCATGTTCCAAAAGAAGAGGAGATCAAGATTTCATGTGAAACGTCTCACAAGCTTGAGGATCCAGGTTTTGTGGTCTTTGTGACACTTGTGGTCACTGTGTCCTTAATATTAATTTTTGTGGTGAGACCCCACCATGGACAGACAAACGTTCTTATGTACATATCGATCTGCACTGTGACGGGAGTGTTTTTGGTCTCTTGGTTAAGGGCCTGGGCATTGCTATCAAAGGGCTGTTTGCTGGCAAGCCCGTGCTGCAACGGCCCATGTCGGGACCCTACTGCTGAGCCTCCTGGTCTGTGTGAGCATGCGAGTCAACTGCCTGGACAGGGCCCCGGACAGAGCCAGCACTGCCATCACGGCTCCAATCTGCTACGTATTCTTCACCACATCAGTTTCAACTTGTTCAGTTATTCTTTTGATGATGTCATTGGTACTTTGAGTTGCTTCTATACAATTGTGGGGATATTCTTGTTGCATGCCTTAATTTATTCTTTTAAAGACTTTATTTACTTATTTTTATAGAGAGGGAAAGGGAAGGAGAAAGACAGGGAGAGAAGCCATGTGTGAGAGAAACATCCTCAGTTGCCTCTCACACACACCAGCCCACAACCCAGGCATGTGCCTTGACCAGGAATCAAACTGGCAACTTTTCACTTTGTGGGACTAAGCTCAACCAACTGAGCCATTCTGGTCAGGGCTTGTTGCATGCCTTTAAAGATGTTAGCTTTAGTCTAGCAAGTCATTCTGTGTCTTTTTGAAAGCACGAAAAAGCAACAAATGGCAATCTTGCTAATACGTATGGCATTATGAATAATAATGAAGGAAGTTTAACCTCTGGAATTGAATAGCACACTGGTGAAAATATCTCCTGAAGAGACAGAAATCTGACAGCTTTTTAAGAAAGATGAAATTAGATTTCCAGCCAAGATGGAGGTGTAGGTAGCTACACTTTGCCTCCTTGCACAACCAAAAGAAGGACAACAGCAAATTTAAAAACAGAAAACAACCAGACCTGCAAGAAAATTGAGCTGTATGGAGGTCCGACAACCAAGGATTTAAAGAAGAAACATTCATCCAGACCAGTAGGAGGGGCAGAGACGGGCAGCTGGGCCAGAGAAGACATGTGGCTAGGCAGTTGGCTAGGCAGCTGGCTAGGCAGCAGCTAGAGGACTGGGCAGGCAAGACAGCAGCTGGTGGCCCCACATTTGCATGTGGAGAAACTGGGAGGAACAACTGGGGGGCGAGACAGAATGCGCAACCCAGGGTTCCAGTGTGGGAAAAGAAAGCCTCAAAACCTCTGGCTGTAAAAACCTGTGGGGGTTGTGGTGGTGGGAGAAACTCCCAGCCTCACAGGAGTGTACACTGGAGAGACCCACAGGGCCCTAGAATGTACACAAACCCCCCACCCACGGAGTCAGCACCAGAAGGGCCCAATTTACTTGTGGGAAGTGACTGAAAGCCAGAGAGAGACAAACAAGTGGCATTGTGCCCTCTCTGACTCCTCACCGACATACAGCACCACAAGGCAGCTACATGAGCTGCCCCACCCCAGTGAATACCAAAGACTTCACCCCTTACAATGTAACACACGTGCTGAGAGAAAGAAATATGGCCCAAATGAAAGAACAGATCAAAACTCCAGAAATAATACAACTAAACAATAGAGAGATAGACAATCTATCAGATGCAGAGTTCAAAAGACTGGTAATCAGAATGCTCACAGAAATCACTGAATATGGTTGCAAAATAGAGGAAAAAGTGAAGGCTATGCAAAGTGAAATAAAGAAAAATATACAGGGAACCAACAGTGAAGGGAAGAAAACTGGGACTCAAATCAATGATTTGGAGCAGAAGGAAGAAATAAACACTCAACCAGAACAGAATGAAGAAACAAGAATTCAAAAACATGAGGAGAGGCTTAGGAACCTCTGGGACAACTTTAAACGTTCCAACAACCAAATCATAGGGGTGCCAGAAGGAGAAGAGGAAGAGTAAGAAATTGAAAACTTATTTGAACAAATAATGAAGGAAAACTTCCCCAGTCTGGTGAAGGAAACAGACTTCCAGGAAGTCCAGAAAGGTCAGAGTTCCAAAGAAATTGGACCCAAGGAGGAACACACCAAGACACATCATAATTAAATTACCCAAGAGTAGTGATAAGGAGAGAATCTTAAAAGCAGCAAGAGGAAAGGAGAGAGTTACCTACAAAGCAGTTCCCATAAGGTTATCAGCTGATGTCTCAAAAGCAACCTTACAGGCAAGAAGGGGTTGGAAATAAGTATTTAAAGTCATGAAACCCAAGGACCTACATCCAAGATTACTCTATCTGGCAAAGCTATCATTTAGAATGGAAGGGCAGAGAAAGTGCTTCTCAGATAAAGTAAAGTTAAAGGAGTTCTTCATCACCAAGCCCTTACTACATGAAATGTTAAAGGGACTTATCTAAGGGAAAGAAGATGATCAAAACTACGAACAGTGAAATGACAACAAACTCACAACCATCAACAAGTGAGCCTAAAACAAAACAAAACAAAATAAAACAAAAAGAAACTAAGCAAACAGCTAGAACAGGAACAGGATCACAGAAATGGAGATCACATGGAGGGTTATCAGTGGGGAGGGGGAGGGCGGAGAATGGGGGAAAAGGAACAGGGAATAAGAAGCACGAATGGTAGGTACAAAATAGACAGGGAGAGTTAAGAATAGTATAGGAAAGGGAGAAGCCAAAGTACTTGAATGTCTGATCCATGGACATGAACTAGGCGGGGTGGGGAATGCTGGTGGAGGGGGTTGTGCAGGCCAGGGGGGATAAAGGGGAGAAATAAAATGGGACAACTGTAATAGTATAATCAATAAAATATGCTTTAAAAAAAGAAAGATGAAATTAAAAGGTTAATCTATAATTGTTATAAAGTGAATTCGAGTATGAAATAGCATTATTCTAGTCCTAGCTGGTGTGGCTCAGTTGGTTGGAGCATCATCCTGTAAAGCGAAAGTTCGCAGGTTTGATTTCCAGTCAGGACAAAGGCCTAGGTTGCAGGTTTGATCACTGGTCAGAGCACGTGTGAGAGGCAACCAATCGATGCTTCTCCCTCACACTGATGTTTCTCTTCCTCTCTCTCTCCCTTCCCCTCTTTTCTTTATAATCAATAAGCATGTCCTTGGGTGAGGATTAAAAAATGTCCACGGTTATTCCTCTCCCACATCCCTTTATTTAAAAAATTTTTAAAATCCTAACCTGAGGATATATTTTTATTGATGAGAAAGAGAGAGAGAGAGAGAGAGAGAGAGAGAGAGAGAGAGAGAGAGAGATCAATTGGTTGTCTCCCATATGTGCCCTGACCGAGGACAGAACCCGCAACCTAGGCCTGTGCCCTGACTGGGGTCTAACCTACCATCTTTTGGTGCACAGGCCGATGCTCCAACCAACTGGCCCACCTGGCCAGGCTGTCCCATGTCCCCTTATAAAGTGACTTGGCAGCTCCTCCAATCAAGAGATAGAGTTTATTTTCCCACCTCATGAGTCTGGGCTGTCCTTGACACATCTTTGACCAAAAGAATGGGTAGGAATGCTGCTATTTCAGCCCGTTCTCCAATATAGGAGACTGAAAGGTCTCACTCGGTTCTGCCCACAAAAACTCCATGCCAGAGTACATGCAAACACAAGATGACACTCCATTGATGTCCTCTATGTTAGGCCACATATTAGACCATAGGGTTACAAAGACAAATAAAATACAATCACTGTCCTTGTGTAACTTATTGTCCAGAGCAATAAAGGGTCACAGATATTATCTAGAAATCTCTACAGTATATAGGAAAGCACAAAGGAAGAAGGGTCAGTTCTCAGTTCCACCTAGCGAGAAAAGGTCAGCAAAGGTTCACAGGGAAGTGTTATGTGAGCTGAGTCTTGAAAGAAGAGCAGGTATTTAGCTAGGGAGAAAAGGGTAACTTTGGCTGAAGAAGTGCTAGGAACTGTGAAAGCAAAGGACAGAGGTGTGGAAAAGAACACAGTAGTCAGGGAACAATAAGCCACTCTCCACAGCCATATGGTGTAGCGCTGAGTACAGGGCTGCACTGGGGAAATGGTGAAATCAGAAGTCTGGAGGGGTAAGCATGGCTAGGTGACCGAGAGCCTTAGAGATCTGTGCTTTATCCCATAAGCAATGTGTGTTTACAGGTGTAGGGGAAAGGAGTAGTAGAAAGCAAAGTTGAAAATTCTGGAGAGGGCTGGAAAAACTGATGGAGCAAGGTCCTGGAGGGAGGCAGAGGAAAATGGGGTAGAAGACATAAGTTCTAGTCCTGAATAGTGTGGTTCAGTGGATTGAGCGCCAGTCTGTGAACCAAAAGGTCACTGGTTCGATTCCCAGTCAGGGCACATGCCTGGGTTGCAGGCCAGGTCCCCGGTTGGGGGCACGGGAGAGGCACTCACACACTGACGTTTCCGTCTCTTTTCCTCTCTCTAAAAAGAAACAAATAAAATCTTTAAAAATATAAAAATAAATAAATAAAAGACATAAGTCCTAAGTAGGAAGATGGAAACTTACTCCTCTAAGGCTAGAGAAAAGGAACTGATGGTGGGTCAGAGTAAAGATAAAATCATGGGTAGGGGTAGTATGCTGGGGAAATCAGTATTTAGTAGTTAGGATTTTCTTGCCGAAGGAGGAGGCAGGGTCATTTTCTGAGAGAGGAAAGTGGTAATGGTTGAGAATAGCTGCTGAGAGAAGGGGTTCAGGACAAGTGTAAGAATACAGAGTGGTTTGAGGGCTCAGCTAAGATCGGAACCATAAATTTGTAGTGGTGCCAATTTACAACATTGTATAATATTTCTCATGAAGTCTTTGATAGAACAGATGAAGAAGTAGACAAAGTAGATGTCAGAGTAATCCAAAATTGAAGCTTATGAGGGCAAATACAGCAAAAGGACAATGACCGAAGATATGGAGGGGAATGCCTGAGTAATATACCATAGATTGGATGAAGAAAACAATGAGGGAGAGAGAGAAGAAAAAGACAGGAGGGGGAGGGAGGAAGTCAGGGAGGAAGAGCTGGTGAGGGACTGAAGGATACAGTGGGACTGAAACAAAGAAAACCCGTATCTTGGTAAACATGGCAGATTAAACATAGGCATAAAGTTCTATTCCTTTTTCTTTTTTTTAACAGCTACTTTATTTTTAAATTTGATCAATCAATTGATTGATTTATTGATTGCTTTAAAGCTCATTAAAGTGACAGTAAAGGGTGTTGTTGTTTTTGAAAAGGCATAGCCCCTAAGGACAAAGATTAGGAAGAGGGAGGGCAGCAACATTTTGAAAGCTGGAAGGAAGACAGATGGTGCAACAGATTTAGCATATTAAAGCAAGCTGAAAGCTAAACCAGTAATAAGGCAAGCTGAGTGGCACCTGATTTGAACTGCAGGAGCCCTGAAGAGATCGGGAACTGGCTTAGGGAAAAGGCTGAGATGCTGACCTGAGAGTTCTCTTACAAATGACCTACACAGATGACTTTATAGAAGCGAGGGTTAAAAGTATAGAAAAGTAAGAATATGCTGGACAAGACTGGGAAAGGTTCTGAATCCTGACTCTACAAGTCCCTCTGCACTCCCTCCCCACAACACTGCAAAATTAGAGAAGTACTTTAGCAATTTATGGCTGGTTTGCAGCAATGGGGATATTAATTTAGATAAACAGTATTTCAAGACTTTCCATACCATTGGGAAAATACTCAAGAGTGTAAACCCATTTCTCATCATCTCATCATCCCAGAAATACAGATCTGGCAATGATCTTTGAGGTCTGATTCAAGTCCTTGTCTTCCCAAATGTCTAAACTTTCCAAGATGAACGTGTGAACATTTTATGCTTTTTAAAAGATATCCTTTAAAAGCTTGCTCTAATTTTTCATTACTCTTCCAGTAGAAAAAAACAAAAACAAAAACAAAATCCTTGACTAGTATTCAAAAGAAAACAACATAACATTGGAGAAAAGCTACATGATTTTCCTATTAAATATTTGGCATAAATACCTTTTACTTATGAATTATTAAAAACAGATGTCTTTCAGAAATAAAACAGGAATTTTAGAGCTGAGGGTTGCTTTAAAGAACTAAGTCAATTTTAGTTGGGAAAACTGAGGCTAGAGAAGCAAAGTGATTTGTTCAAAGTCGTATAGCTGGTTTGTTCCAAGACAAAAGTCCAAATTCTCTGGACTTGAATTTCTAGTACCGTGTTCTTTCTACCAGCAACATTCTTTTCTACTACATGTAATGCCTCTCCAAGTCAGTAATGCATCAATTCAACATTTGGGGAAGCTTTTCTGCTTTTTCTAGATGCGCTGAGGTAGCAAGAATCGGGGTCCACTGGAGTCAAGTTATACCAGTACCATCTGACGACCAGACAGCGCGCTGCGGAGACTGCTGCGGTGCCTGCCTGCAGGCTTAGCAGGACCCCAGCCCAGGAAGCGTCCTACGCCATCTCACTTTCCGGAACAAAATATGCCCGAGGCCCAACAAAACAGAACATTATCTTGCAATAAATCAAACCCTTCATCCTTTCTTAAGAAAGGGAGAAAGCAAACGGATGTACATTCCATCATCATTGTCCTTTTCTCCTACAACCACTATAAAAGTAAAAAAACAAAACGAAACAAAAAACCAACTTTAAAACAAGAGGTGCCCCACTCTCCCAGATACATACACAAAGGCCCTTTTTCAAGAAAACTTTGGTGTTTGCCCAATAGGAAGTAACCCCCAACTTTGGAAATTCAGTTAAAAAGAGGACAGAGGGTATTGGGTTCTCATATTCAAACGTGTTTAAAAATCTGAGTCTAACTAGCTTTTACCCACTATCTCTCACTGAGGCCAGGAGGCGCTCAACGCCTCAGAAGAGTCACAGGGATTGGGGGTGGGAGGGTGGGGGTAGAGAACATTTTATTGCTAATTTATCCAGCCCGCTGCCTTAGTCCTACTACACTTCAAAGATACTGAATCACTAGGGCGGGGGCAGGGGTGGGGTGGGGGCGTAGATTACAAGTTAGAAGAATGGAGGGAAAATACCTGCCAAAGATAAAAATTGCAACCTAGTCCTAGGAAACTGGTAGAAGAATTGGTCTTCATGGCCCCAGTGTTCACCCAAAGCCCTGAGCTCGACAGCTCTGAAGGAAAAATACACCTCCATCTGCTCTTCATTTACACCGTACCTCTGTTTATGTCCATCTTCTTTTCTCCCATCATGCCCAAATCTCGCCGTTTTGGGCTGGCACTGGGATTAAGGCATTTACTAACAGCTCACTACATGGAGCCATAAGCTAGTTCCAGGAAGGTTACAGAGAAAGCAGGGGACCGTCTCCACCCTCGAGTTCTAACTACAGAAACATGACTGGTTTCTAAGAACTTACTGTCTCAGCCTGACGACTCTAATACAGAGCAAAGCATAAACATCAGTGCTTGAAGGGTGCATAAACGAGTAAGGTCCCCTGTTTCACATAATAGATAATCACAATTCTTTCCTTCTGTATTTCAAAAGACACAGTCCCTTCACCCTGTGAAATCTTGTGAATTTAACAATACAATGCTGTAATACTTTTCAGGTTTTATACTTTAAATCTATCTTGCTTACTGCTATCAGGTTATCTTTCCAGAATCCTGAGTTTGAACCATCATTTCCCTCCTCAGAAAGTCCTTAATAATTTCCCGGTATTCAAGGCTTTCTGTACCAACTTAATTTTCCATCCTTATCTCCAAGTGCTCCCCAAAAGGAACCTTCCTTTTGGGCCAAACTGTTCTTAAATGAGTCTTGCACACTCTTGTTTCCACACCTTTGGTCCTAGCATTCTCCCCACACAGGATTCAGCTTCCCATGTCTCGTGCCATCTCTGAGCCAAATCCATCCCTCAAATTCAAATTATTTTACTAATTCTCCTGACCACCTCAGTCCCTAGAGATCGATACCTCCATTGAGTTTTGAAAACTATTGGCCATAATTGTTCAGTATCCTGATATTTTTTCTATTGTTTGTTAATCTTTTTATGCATAATATCATCTTGCACTAGGGCTAGTAAACTCTTTGATACAGTTTCCTGCATCAAGCAACCCCTTAAATACGAAAAGTGTGGTTTCACGAGAGGGAGAAACTTGATAAACATTTGCCAGTTGAACAATGTGTTCCTGAAAAGTAGAAAGCAGGAGCTAATGGAAAAGGCCCAGCTCTGTCCCTAATTAGACACATGATATGGAACAAACCCCTCTTACGTGGCTTTCAGTATTATTATCTGAATTACAATGGACTGGACTAAATGACCTTCTAACTGTGGCACTCTACGATTCTAAAATATCTATAAATAAAAACATATTTTCAATACATTAGGAGATATTATTTAATTGCATCTTATGGTGAGCTCTTCTAAACTGCAAATAAATCCTTTGTTTCTGAAAATTTGATTTCGATAAATGGATTTAGAAAAAAAGAGCAAAATTGATAACAAAACCCTTGCTTTTTTCTTCAAATTCCAGACCCAGTCAGCTGTATCCTGACTGCTGTAAGAAACAAGTTGTGTTAACAAGATCCCATCATAGATACTCTTTATGGGGGAGAAATAAAGAATTTTAGTGGGCTGGCAAACTACAGCCTACCAGTCGGATGGGCCTGCTCCCTTTTTTTGTAGATAAAGATTTTTTTTAAAAGATTCTATTTATTTACTTTTAGACAGAGGGGAAGGGAGGGAGAAAGAGAGGGTGAGAAACATCAGTGTGTGGTTGCCTCTCACACAACCCCTACTGGGGACCTGGCCCACAACATAGGCATGTGCCCTAACTGGGAATTGAACTGGCAACCCTTTGGTTTGCAGGTTGGCACTTGATCCACTAAGCCACACCAACCAGGGCTATAGATAAAGTTTTATTGAAACTCAGCTGCACTCATTTGTAACATATCTAAAGATATTTTTGTGCTATTAACAGCAGAGTTGAATAAATGCAACCGAGACCATATGGTCTGCAAAGTCTAAAATTTACTATTTATCCTTTACAGAAAGAGCTTGCCAATCCCTATCCTATACCCCAACATTCCTTACAAAGTGCCAAAGCCCTAGATTATAAACCCTAAATCACAGCTGGTCACTAGGTCATTTCCCATTCATTCATATTCATTCATTCATTCATTCATTCATTCATTCAGCAAACATTTACTGGGATTTCTTTATTCAAACTAAATTCTCATTCAATTCCTTCTTCTGTAAAATGGCATGTAATAGTGTCTACTTCATAAGGTTATTGTAAAGATTATATAAAGCCCTTAACACAATGCCTGACACAAAATTTGAAAAGTGATAGCTGCTGTCGGTATCACCACCACCATCGCCATCATCCTTTCCCCATGTCCTAGGAAAAGCAGGCTCCTCTGATGGCCATGGCCACCTAAGTGAAGGGAGAGAACCCTAACATCTCTGAGGCTTGACTTCATAGTAGGAAAGAGCTTTCTTAAAAGAGCACTAAGAATGGAACCGTAAGAATATAGGGAATGTTCTATTGATATGAAATGGTAGCTGACCCCATAGCACCCTGACACCAGAGATATCAAGAACTCAATATCTTTTCCAGAATTTATCAGGAAGACAAATATAATTTGAATTTATAAATATCTCTCTTGAGAACTTAGAGCTTGCTTGCAGCCCCAAACACAAAGCAACAACGTTAAAAGACAATGTGAGATTTCTAACCTGGAGGTTGGGGTATAGAGAGGTGTGGAAAGTAAAGATCTTGAGATGGTTAGACTATCCCACGTTATCTTTGTGGGCCCAGTGTAAGAGACAAAGAGTTGGCTAAGTACTTTTTAACTGATATGTCATTTAATTCCCCAGAATCACCGGCCTTCAGTGCTCAAATGGTAACCATATCATTAGGCCTGACTGTAACATCACAAATCTGGTGGGCTGCCATTTGAGTACTCTGGAGGTTATTTGGTCCTGCAAGTGTGACTGTGGTGCTAGACACGTGTTGCCTACACTAGTTGGAGCCCTCTCCTTCCCCAGTGAACATGGTCGACAGCCCCTAGAGAATGAGAATCAGAGCTCAAGCAGCAGTTGCAGGCGCTGGATCCAGTTTCATTACTGCTTCCATTTACTCCTGGAGAGCTTTAAACTAATAAAACAAGTGACTATCTCTTTATCAAATATATGGAACAGCTCTATTGGACCACAAACTCTGATAAGTTGAATAGGAGTATCTGATACAATGGTTTTCAATCTCGGTATAAGAGAATCACCCAAGGAGCTTAAAAAAATGCCTGTACAAGCCCTGGCTGGTGTGGCTCAGTGGATTGAATGCCGGCCTGTGAACCAAATGGTGGCCAGTTCGATTCCCAGTCTAGGGCACATGCCTGGGTTGCAGGCCAGGTCCCCAGTGAGGGGCGTGTGAGGAAGCAACCACACATTGATGTTTTCCTCTCTTTCTCCCTCCCTTCCCCCCTCTATAAACAAATAAATAATTAAATAAATATATTTTTAAAAAGCCTGTACTATGCCAGACCAGACTTCCAGTCAAGATGGAGGTGTAAGTAAACATGGCTCGCCTCCTCGCACAACCACAGCAAAATTACGGCTAAACTACAGAACAAATACCACTGAAAACCGTCAGAAAATCGAGCTGTATGGAAGTCCAGCACCTAAGGAACTGAAGAAACCACATTCGTCCAGGCAAGTAGGAGGGCTGGAGGGGCAGAGACACAGAACGGGCTAGTCCTGAACCCATGTGTGGTGGATATAAAACAGAGGGTATCTCAGGAGCCAGGATTCCAGCTCCACACCTGACCACCCAGCCCAGGGTCCCAGTGCTAGGAAGATAAGTCCCTATAACATCTGGCTGTAAAAAGCAGTGAGGGTTGGGTAGGCAGAAGAAACTGCAGGATTCTCAGGTTTCTCCTCAGAATTACTCAGACACTCCCAGGGGCACCAGTGCAGCACCTTGAAGGATATCAGTAGCATATAGGGAGGAACAGGAGTGTCTGGCATCAGGGTGAGAATAGGAGGACAGCTTCCTCCCAGCAAGAACTGCAGACAGTGGCACTATTCCTTTTCTGAACGCTCCCCCGCACAGAGCCACACTGAAGTGTCACTGTATCTGAGTCTCAGTCAACCTGGCTCATTTGGTAAGCCCTGCTCTGTGGGTTACCTGAGGCTCCACCCCATGGAATTTATGGGCCCACCCAGACTGATAACAGTGGCTTTCCCACATGAATGGCTGGGTGAGGCACAGGCTTCACAGCTTCCTAAATCCACTCAAAAAGCAACAACTGAGCCCAGCCACCCATGCCTCTCAATGAGCGGCGCCAGGCCGGGCACTAGCAGCAGCCATAGCATCAGCCATCTACAGATGGCTTTATAGCTTATGCCAAGAGGCCCTGGAAAGAACACAGGTAGAGGCTGACCTTGGCTTGCCCCATCCAGAAAACTCCAGAACGCGTACACCCAGTGGACAGTTATAGGCCATGGTGGAGCACCGCCACCCAACCACTACCACAAACCACAGAAGGAGGTGGTTGGTGGCCTGGGGTAACACCAGTCCTACCAGCTGACTGGCCTGAGTAAATCCCTCCCATTGACCTGCCAACAGCAATCAAGACTCAGCTACAAGAGGAGGAGCACTCAGCTGACACGGAGGGTGCACCTCAAGTACCCAGCTTGGGGGACAGGGGAGGCTGTGCCACTGGACCCTATATTATGCTTCTTATTTCCTGTACCTTTTCCCCCAATCTCCCCCCGCCCCCTCCCTGCTCATATCTCTTCATGTGATCTCCATTTCTGTGATTCTGTTCTTGTTCTAGTTGTTTGCTTAGTTTGTTTTGTTGTTTCATTTTGTTTTAGGTTCAGTTGTTAATAGTTCTGACTTTGTTATCACTTTGCTGTTCATAGTTTTCATCTTCTTTCTCTTAGATAAGTCCCTTTAACATTTCATATAATAAGAGCTTGGTGATGATGAACTCCTTTAACTCTACCTTGTCTGGGAAGCACTTTTCCATTCTAAGTGAATGCTTTGCTGGATAGAGTAATCTTGGATGTAGGTCCTTGGCTTTCATGACTTTGAATACTTCTTTCCAGCCCCTTCTTGCCTGCAAGG
>PVJD01016202.1:0-21944 GCA_004026545.1 Mormoops blainvillei | reverse complement strand
CATCGAATGAGTACAGCGCTGTTTAGACATTCAATTGCCGATGATATTTGAGTTGTTTCTATTTTAGGCCACTTGCTAGTAAAGGTGATATGAACATTCCTATACAAGTATGTTGTGAATATAGTCTTTAAAATTATATATTCAAATTGATTATTACTGATATAAAGGAAAGTCATTTTGGAACATGTTTGAATCTTGTATGCAGGAATTTTTAGAAATGTTCTTCTTCATTTTAATAGCGTTTCAGATAATGCTCTTTGATTTTCCATGTAGACAGTAAGCTAACCTTCTCTTTTCCTCCCTGATATTTAAACATTTTGCTTCTTGCTCTTGCCTTATTACACTAATTAGAGCCTTCAGAACAAAAGTTGAATAATAGCAATTATTCTTGTTCGCAGTGGTGTAAGTCATCTATGATTATATGATGTTATTGGGTTGGATTATGCGCCCCCCCATTTATATGTTGAAGTCCTAACTCCAGCCCCTCAGCATGGGACCTTACCTGGAGACAGAGTCTTTGCAAAGGTCATCAAATTAAAAGCAGGCCATTAGCTTGGGCGCTATGTCAACATGACTGCTGACACCTTAATTTCAGACTTCTGGCCTCAGGTGCCGTGAGAAAATACGTTTCTGCTGTTTCTGTTGAAGCCACTCGGTTTGGGTCCTTTGTTACCGTGGCCCGAGCAAACCAACACCTGTAACAACCCCACGAAAACACAGCAGCTCAGGACAGCCCGTTTAATTTGTTCGCCGCACTATGGTCAGCAGGGGGCGCTGGCTGAGCTGGACTGTCTTTTGCTGGTCTCACCTGGGGGGCCCTCAGGTGGCTCTGGTCATCTGCAGCTCGATGAGGGCAGGGTGGCCTCAGATGGCCCAGCGTCCACGCTGGCGCTCGCCATTCACTAAGACAGCCTGTCTCTGATGCGTGTGGCCCCGTGACCAACCTGCTCTAGATGAACCCAAGCTTCTTCACATGACAGCCACCGAGGGTCACTCCCCGGGGATGCGAGCAGGACCGGCCACATCCCCAGGGTCCTCAGCTTGGACACACACTGTCAGCTCCTCCATGGTCCAGTGTCAAAGCATGTTACTGGGTCAGTCTGTATACAAGAAGTGGGGGCAGAGGCTCCTCCCCGGATGGGATCAGTGGCAAAGTAACACTGGGAAGGAGTGTGCATACTGGGTGGAGCACTGGTGCCACCACTTGTGGCGATTTGGCATTTGATTGACAGGATGCCCAGTGATTTATTATTAGCATGAGGGGAAGGGAGGGAGGAAGAGAGGGAGAGAAACATCCATGTGTGGTTGCCTCTCGCGCACCCCCTACTGGGGACCTGGCCAGCAACCCAGGCATGTGCCCTGGCTAGGGAATTGAACCAGCGACCCTTTGGTTTGCAGGCCGGCACTCAATCCACTGAGCTACGCCAGCCGGGGCTCTAATTGATACTCTCGATTTCAAAAAACTTATTCCTACTCCTCTGTTTCTTAGAATTTTTTTTTTTTTTTTGTAAAGCAGATCTGCGATTTTCGCAAATGTCTTTTTGGCCTCCCCGGTGATGACCGCGTGGTTTTCCCATTCGACGTTGTCAGACAAGCAATTGCGGGGGTGGGGGGCTCTCAGGTTCTGCTGCGTTTTGTCGCTTTTCTCCCCACTAAGGTGTGAGCTCCGGGAGGGCACAGACACCTCTGCATCGGGGTGGACCCGCCATGCACATCTGCTGACTCACGTGATACAGACTGTTATTCCCGTCCAAGGTCACGTTCTTTCAGTCGAATCAGAGAGGGTGCTGGAGGCGACATTTTCTTCCTCCTTCTCCCCAACCCCGCCGCTGCCCCGCTGGTCCCCCTTCCACACTGCCTCCCTTGCTGTTCTCAGTGTAAGCTAAGTACCTGCTTTTAAACAGAGGACAGGTTTCCGAACGAGATTGGGGTGAAATAAGGTTTACCCTGGACCTTTGCAAGTATCTCGGGGTCTCTAACTAAGGAGGTCATCTCTCATGTGACAAGGTCCACGTGACTTTGTCAAGTTTCATGTATGAATGAGGAGATAGGTTGCCTCTTCCTCAGTCCTTTCAGCGGCCTTTTATTATTATTTTTAATTAATAGGCCCTTCAAGAGCAGTTCAGGTTAACCGAAAATCGTGCAGACAGTGCAGAGGTTCCCATGTGGCCCCACCCACCTACTGCCCGGGGCCCCAGGTATGACATCTGGCACCGGTGTGCAGATGCAATGCTGACGTGCTGTTCTTAGCTCAAGCCCACGGCTCACACAGAGCCACTCTTTGTGGTGTGCACTCTGGGGGTTTTGACGCACCCGCTCACTGCGACAGCATCACACAAGACAGCTTCACTGCCCTGAAAACCCCATTTTAGGGACCTTGTGGCAAAGTGTCTCTGCTTGTTCCATCCAGTCTTCAAATGATTGTCCATCTCAGGATCCTTGTGCCCTCACGATCCTAATGTCTCTGCTCTCGTCCAGTCCCTCTTTCGGCTCTTGCGTGTCAGACGACAGCACGCTGCCCCCGGATTATTCAGAGGTTCTCTTTCCTTCTCCGGCACCTCGGGCCTTTGCTGTCTGCCGCACCCGCCCGCTCCCCACTGTCTCCTCGGGCCGCCTGCTCTAGGTGGCTTGCCAGGACCCCTGTGGATTTCATCGGTCCCTTGTGCGCCTCCTGGCAGCATCACAGCGAAACTCCCATCGGGATCTGCCGGGGAAAGGACAGCTGCTTTCTGTGATGAACCCACACTTTATGTGACTCTCCCTCATGTCCCTGGCCGGGTCCCCGGGCTCACTTCCAACGAAGGAGCCTGCCACGAGCACCAGCCTGTCAGTTCTCAGAGGAAACAGAACAGCTGATTTTTATGCACTGTCACTAGCAGTGATTTAAGTCCACTTCAGAGGTTCGGGGATGTGAGCACAGCTTCCCAGTGGACCGTGCCCTTCTGGGCGGAGCAAAGCCACACACCTCCCTAGCTCTTTTCAGCAGAGGGAGCTTAATTGTGGTTTTATGATGCTGGGCCTGGATCTAATCGTAAAATGCACCCTGGACCAGGCCTGCATACGCTTCCCCTCTTAGCCCACCGATGCCCAGATGGAGTTTAAAGCCATTCTGCTGGCCTCTGGGTCTGAGAGTCCAGACTGGGGGCCCCAAGAGGGGGCCCGGCACTTTCGGGATTTGTACCCGGTAATTGACCAGCTCTTCTGAGATCCACGGTCCTGGGCGTGCGTTCTTCTTTCCTCTAGTGGTCTCGCCTCTTGAAAATGAATTTGGTCTAATTGTAGAGGCTTGATAGCCTCATGGCCCCGCAGCACCTGGGCTGCGAGCGAGGCTCAGCCTCCCTGGGCCGGCGGCGGTCTCAGTCTTAGCAGACGCGTGAGCACCTTCTGTAGGCGGGGCAGGTCACACCCCGGGCGGCTGAGCCCGGGACTTCACCTCTGCATGCTTGCTGGTGCTGGGCACGTGGCAAAGGTTTCCGGAGGGGAGGCCATCTGCTGTTGCTAATCTGAGGGGCACGGGGCAGCAGCCTCTTCTTGTGACCCGGCTGCAGTGTCCCGTGGGACGGGAACAGCCACAGACCGGCAGCTGGCGTGGGGTCAGGGGTTCAGCCGCCCACAATGCAGTGCCCCGAGCTGGCTCGGGTCCGTGTCCCCAGTGCCGGTGGATGCATCTGCAAGAGCGGGCAGGGCAGCCCCGAGCGTGGGAGATTTGCCCTCCCACCCTCCTGGGGTGGGGCCTGGGCCCTAACCAGGACAGAAAGGACCCGGCAGGCCATGTGGGAGGCAAGAGTTGTCTCCACAGTACTGCAGATGAGACAGTGACAGCATCCGGGAGAGAGGGGGACATGCTGAGAGCTCTCTTTTTAAAACAGAAAAGACCCACACATTTGTCAGGTGGGGCGGGATGGGTTTTGGGGGTGTGGATGCCTCCCGCCCAGGGGCATTTTAAGTGATGGCTGAAACCGAGACTTCTGTTCTCTCCATTTCTTCTGGTACCTGGGCAAGGGCTGAGAGTCCTGGGGCCAGGCCACCTGCTGCTTGGTGTTGTCCCTGCAGGTGACGTCAAAGCCATCAGGGATATTTGAACAGGGGGCTGGCATACTCCACAGGGCGTTGCAGAAGATGCCCCCTGGGAGCAGTGGTTGGGATAACTGACCTGGAGGCAGGTTGGTGAGAAGGAACAGAGGCCACCATGGGATAGGCAGGTCTGGAAACCCAGTGGATATAAGGCGGTGACAGTGACCTCTGTGCTTGATGTGGAAGATACAAGGCTGTTCCCAACAGTGAGCAGATCAGGATGAGAAGATGGTGAAGACGCAGTCCAGAGGGCGGGCTGAGGCTGGCAGGGCCTCCACGCGGGGTCTGGGAGCCTGGAAGAGACAGGGACGGGCCAGGGGCTGAGAGAGGGAGGGAGGGCCTTATGGGGAGCAGCGGAGGGCTGCGGCTGCCTCGCTGAGCGTCCACCAGCGAGCAAAGGGGACGGATAGGAGCCACGGGCCAAGGGTCTCAGGGAAGGGGGGCACCAACCAGAGAGGGGGACAGTCAGGGGGGGCGGCCAGCCCTGTTTGGTCATGAGGGGCCTTCAGGGGACTTGTTACCTGAGTCCTCTAATGACTGTTAGTTAAGCACTTAGAAATTATGCAAAACACAGCAGATTCAAAGAAGAAGACAAGACAGGGGTGGCTCTGCCTCCGGGGGCTTAGAGCCGGGCCCAACTGCAAGTCAGGCAGTTCTCTGGGGGCAAATCAGAGGGGGCTTCAGGGAGGGAGGGTCTCCTGAGCTGAACACGCGAAGCTTCCTAGCAAAATCAACAGATACGGAGTTACATTAAGAAATGGTGATCTTCGCTCAAAAAAGGAATTCGGCTTCCAGAGTAGAAGGAAAGAAGGCACTTCAATTTTGGGTTATGATTAGGGGAGACTGGGTTACAGACCCCTTCCCTCCACCTCGGTTATGGGATTGGGCGCGTACACAGCCATGGTCGTGTTCCCTTGCAGCCCTCCCCAACGTCGGGAGGGTGTATCCCCTGGCACCTGCGGGGGATACAGATCTCGCTGTGTGCTGTGCTAGCCGTGGGAGCTCCCCACGCCCAGAAGGCTGAGTTTTCCTTATTTAAAATGGGGGGGGGGGCGCTGTGCTCTCTGCCTCCAAAAGTCAGTAAGTCGACCCTTTGAACAAAACCTTGGGGCATAAACCACGTGGACACGTGGACATTTTTCAACTGAACCACTCAGTTCAAACCGGCCTAGTTTGAGGGCCAACTGTAGTTCCAAAAACCTTTGTAATGTGGAACACAGTAAGGTGGTTCCTCTGCAAATTCAAAATAGAATCACCATGTGATCCAGCAGTTCCGCTTCTGGGTGTAAACCCAGAGGAACTGGACGCAGGGACTGGAAGAGACATCTTACAGCCCAGCGCGCACCTGGATTACTCACGCCAGCCAAGGGGCAGGAACCGCCCAGGCGTCCACCGGAAGATGGGTGGACACACAAGTGTG
Source organism: Mormoops blainvillei (assembly GCA_004026545.1). NCBI lineage: Eukaryota > Metazoa > Chordata > Mammalia > Chiroptera > Mormoopidae > Mormoops > Mormoops blainvillei. Next base: position 16,450 of record PVJD01016202.1, on the reverse strand, counting down.
GTCCATCCGTGCAAGGGAATAGTATTCAACCCTGAAGAAGAGGGGACTTCCGACCCGTGCCACAGCAGGGGTGAACCTTGAGGAACGTTGTGCTAAGTGAAGTAAGCCAGTCACCAAAAACCAGATGCAGTTCCACTTGATGAGCGACCTCCAGAGTCAAGTTCACGGAGACGGGAAGCAGGGTGGAGGATGTCAGCAGCTGAGGAGTGGGAAACGAGGACTTCTCGGATGAGCAGAGCTGCGGTTCTGCAAAATGAAAAGGGCTCTGGGCGCGGTTAGCAGTGGTGGCCGCCCAACGACGCGCACGTACTTCACGCCACCAGGCTGCACGCTGGAAAACGCCGAAAATGGCCCATGTTATGGGATTTCTAGTTTACCACCATTTCCAAAAAGTACTGTGAATGCAGATACAGTTCTAAACATTTTCAGAAATTGGAATTTTGGATTTTCAAAACGTGAAGTCATCGGAAAAGGCAAACCACGTTAGACTGGGTGTCAGAGGCTTTGGTTTTACTTAGTTCCATTTAAAAGAAAAATCTTTAAGACGAGCAGTGGGCTGAGCGTAGGCGGGCACAGTTGCCCGGCGTGTCAGGTGCAGGCTGGCGGGCTGCGGCTACGGGCTGCAGGCTGAACCCAGGGCCGCGTCTTGGTTTCTCCTTGAACCAGCAGCTCCCGGGCCGTGACTTTCTCATGGCAAACATCAGGGCCCCGGGGCCCACAGCTGCCCAGCGCCGGCAAGGCCTCTGCCCACATCGTACGCACTAGCATCCCATGGACCAAGGTCATATGGCCAAGACCAGAATAACGGGCACCGGAGGAAGACCCTCCCGACGGTGGGAGGGGCTGCAAGGGAACACGGCCATGGCTGCGTACATGCCCAATCCCATTACCGAGGTAGAGGGAAGGGGTCTGTAACCCAGTTTCCCCTAATCATAACCCAAAATTGAAGTGCCTTCTTTCCTTCTACTCTGGAAGCCCAATCCCTTTTTTGAGCGAAGATCACCATCTCTTAATGTAGCTCCGTACCTGTTTGATTTCTTGGGATATCTTCTCTCCAACCAGCCCCTCGTTTCCGCATGACGGTGTTTGTTTTGCTATTGCAGCAAACAAACCGCGGCCTCTTGGAGAAGCCACCGCTTCCCTGCTTGTTCTATTTCTGTCTGTGAAAGAGGCTCACGGGATGACCCTTCCTGTCTGCTGGAGTCACACTTCTTAATTTTTGCCAGTAGCTGCTTTGCTTATCTCCACACGACATCGATCTCACCCCGGGACAGTGGCCTGACCCTGGTGTCTGGCGCTTGCTACTTCCCTAACACCATCTTGGTCCTCGGCTGGGAACATCTAGACCCTAGGTGTCCCTGATGATGCTGCCCACGGGCAGCCAGTCACCGCGCCCTGCTCTTCACCTGCTCTGCGCTGCATGGCGGGCACCTTCCCCATCAACCTTGGGAAGGCTGAAATCATACCCAGCACCCATCGGGGCTCTCCTGTGTCAACGTCACTGCATGGGAAGACACACAGGTGGCAGGAGTTTCAGTCGGTGGCATGTCCACCATCCCTGGCTCAAGGAGCATAAAAGAAGTGGAGACTCTTAGAAAGAACACAACATGCTCTACTCCTGCTGGACTGATCGATGCCAAATGCCCAGGGGCCATTTGATGTTTCAGTACGCAGCTCCTCACCTTTAACTCTGGCCTTCAAAGCAACGGTTTCGGAAATGTTGCCTGGCTTCATCGTAAACGAATGCACTCCCGGGATGGGGGGCTGTCCCGTGGCAGCATTGCTGATGGAAGATACGCAGCGGCGTGACCACTGGAAAAAGCAGTGTGGGCCCATGGGAAGGGCACAGGTTTGGCAGAGGCTGGGCAGGGAAGCAAGATCGGCGGGACCAAGTGGCCAGACCTCTGGGAGCCTGGGTTCTGGTGGCGCGTCCCTGAGCGTGATGTGACACGGCAGAGCTCCGGCTGGGGGAGAGCAGAAGCAGGACGTGTGCAGACATGGCATTTTGGCAAGAAGACTGTCCGGGTGTTGCGACAGCAGACAGACAGTTGGCAGTGATGAGCTCTGCAGCTGTCGGCGCAGCCAGCAGAAAAGATGCAAATGTGAAGCCACCACCAGAAGGACGTGTTACGCTGGCTGCTCCATGGGCCCAGCCACCTCCCGCCCTCCCAGGGCAGAGATGTGTCTCAAGGGCGGACCTACCAGGGGACAGAACAATGCTCCTGAGTTTCTGTGCCAACTCACCATCCTGGTCCCTGCTGCACAACACCCCCCAACCGTGCTGTGCTTGAGCAAAAGCCTGGCCTTCGAAGGACTCGTTTAGAGATAAGTCTCAATCAAAAAGGAATCCGCATAAGCCTCAGAAGTCCAAGTGTAAAAGAAAGGGACACAAAGGGCCCTGATTCAAATGTGGGTCTGAAACGCACCCCGGAAGAAGAACTGTGTCCCAGACAGCACTCGTTTGTGGACCAGCATTTCCGTATGGCACAAACAAATCAAGGACAGTGCGGTCACCCCAACACACGCACTTGTAAGTGAGCGATCGAGACTCAGAAGCAGGTGATCAGATGCGAGCAGGTGATAAAACGGTAAACTGAAAGAGCTTAGGAAAGAAAGGGAAGAGAAAATCCAAGTAATTGCAAAATTAAATGCCAGATTCGCATCAGTCAAAAGGATGTTGACATTGCTAACAGGGTAGTCGGGGGAGAAGCTCAAGGAAATAAAATGGAAATGAGAAGCGCTGAAAAGATTAAAGAGAAACTATTACATATGGAGGGTAGACAAAAACAGACGTACGCTGTACAAAATTTGTGTCCTTGGAGAGGGGAACATGTCAAATGGATCTGAAAACATATTCAAAGACAGGGCAGAAGAAACTCTCCTGTGATAATGGAACGTGAATGTGAACTTGGGAAAAGCCGCCAAGACTGGCACAGAAAGGGAACTTGAGAGAGGTGGTCTGAAATTCACATATAAAGGGTAAACGGGATGGGTGGCCGGCAAGGGGGAATAAAAAGTCGTTGACGTGGTAAGACAAGAAAACATGGAATATTTGAACCCTTCCCTTAAAATACTGCCTGATAACACGATCCCACAGAATAAAAAAATTTAGGGCGAGAGAACTGGTGGTGAGCACTGAATCTATCTGAATATGATAATTACTTATACGGAGCACAATACCTACTGCAAACACCGAGATGCAGACTCAACTAAGTGTAAGTTTCGGAAGTAGAGAGTGTGGAGGGAATGGGGCGGGAGTAAATGCATGGATTCTACATTTTGCAATAGATGCTCTTCAATGCGCTGAATCAAGCAACGATAATAAAGGTTTAAACACGTTAAGGTCATAGGGAACTCCTAAAGTCATGAAACAGCAACATAACTAATTTAGACTCAAAAAAGTAGAAATCATACAGAGTTCATACTCTGGTCAAATGAAATAAAACTATACATTAATCACTAAACACTTCTTACCACCTGATATTTAGAAACTCTTAACCAGAATTACTTACAACGTTATAACAAGTAAAGAATTATATATCAAATCTTGTAAGGTGCTAAAAGCTAAAAAATTCATGACTTTAAATATTTGTGTTATAAAATAAGAAAGGCTAAAAATAAATGAATTATCACTTAAATAATGAAGTATAAAAACAAATAATAAAGAGGACAAATGAAATCAGAATGAAATAATAAAGATAAAAATAGAAACTAATGTGTTAGAAACAGAAAGCCAGCAGAACTAATAATTGACTCCCAGAGAGGGTTTTCTGCAGCAGGGGAGGAAGACTCTAGTACGCATGACTAAGAGACAAGGAGAGAAGCAGAAACACCCAAAATCAGAAATGAGATTGAAAAATTAGAGCAAAATAAATGTGATCGAAAGAACTGTTAAAATAAGAATATACTTCCTTGATACACGCACAAGTACCTGGATGGAGTGGATGATTTACTGGAAAATATTTAATTACCTATCTTTCGGCTATTGTGCTAAAATATCTAAAATGGTCTCCTAAAACTACTGCCCTCTAATCCCTGGGCTCTGGGAAAACAATAAAATATCGGTCCCAGGATTGTGTTCTGTTAAATGGCACAGCTGACCTTCAGATGGGGTCTTATGTTGATGGCCTTTACCTGGTCACAGGAGCCCTTAAAGCAGAGAACTTTCCCCCAGCTGGTAGGGAAAGAGAGAGCCTGAAAGACCTCAAGGGTGAGAAGGACTCACCACACCTCTGCAGGATCGGAGGCACAGGGGCCACGTGGCCTGGGGGGCAGGTGCTTTGGGTAGCGGGGTGGGCCGTGCTGACAGCCAGACAGGATGCGTGATAGGCAGTCCTGCAGCCTCGGGGACTGAATCCCCCTAACGGCCCAAATGTCTTGGAAGAACAGGCTTCTTGAGAGCTTCCACTTCAGAGCCAGGCCGGCTCCTGTGCTGACTTCAGCTGTGCACAGCCCTGAGCACAAGAGGCCACTGAGCCAGTGGGGCATTCCGGCCGAAGAACTGGGGGGCGGTGAGTGGATGTTGTTGTACAGCAGCGACAGAAAACGGATCCCAGGATACAGAGCATCAAAGTTGATAAAACTCCATGAAAGAAACAATCGTCAACAAGTGTCAGAGGCAAATTTGGTCAAGACTTCAAAAGACACCGAACTGAAATTACTTACCGAAATCAGAATAACACAGAAAACAAAAGTTGACAAACAGCATAACAACAGAAAAAGACTAGGGCAATCTCAGTTGTGATTACTGCTGCAGTAATTTGAAATAAAATATTAGCAATGGATTCCACCAACACATTACAAAAGTCTAAATCTCCTGCTATCAAAAACTCTTTTTCCAGGAATGCCCAGATGATCTGCTATTAGGAAATCTCTTAATATATTTCAAGATAGTAATTCACCCAAGAGGAATGATCAAATGACCTTCTCCATGGGTGGCAAAATACACATGGTAAAAAAGTTAACATCCCCAGCTGGTGTAGCTCAGTGGATTGAGTGTCAGCCTGCGAACCAAAGGGTCACTGGTTTGATTTCCCAGTCTGGACACATGCTTGGGTTGCAGGCCAGGTCCCCAATAGGGGGCGTGCGAGAGGCAACCACACATTGATGTTTCTCTCCCTCTCTTTCTGACTCCCTTTCCCTCTGCCTAAAAATAAAAATAAATAGATAAAATCTTTTTAAAAAATTAATACCCATCTTGACAAAATAAAATCTTAATGAACTAGGAAATGATAGAAGTCTTTCTATAACATGAGACCAAAAGCTAGCACCCAGCTAGCAGGAGGGACACGACCAGCACGTCAGGACATGGCGAAGGTGTGCACTGTGAGTCTGTCTGTGATAATAGACCATGTCTGGGAGTGTACACAAGCCGCCGTTAAGAATGGCTTCCTCTCGGTCTGGGAGCCTGAACAGGAAGAAGGTGTGTTTTATTGAATCCTTTCTGGACTGTCTGACTCTTCTGTTTAAATTGCCTAACTTTGGGTCCTCTGACTTTGCGATGCTTTGCCCTGATTGGCACACACAATCAGTCAAGACAGAAAGAGTCAACTTTTGGTCACGGCAGCCCGTGTCTGTGTAACCTGGGTCCGGGTTGCTTGGGAGGGGTTGTGGACTCGGTACTCAGCGAGCCTCCGAGGGCACTCCCTTCACCGACCCCAGTTAGGGTGATTTGGAGGGAGAACCCCTGGCAGGTGTTGAAGGCTGAACTCAGCTCCCATTACCTGAGCCCGCAGCGGTGTGAAGGGACAGGCTGATGGGGGCTGGGCTGGGGACGGGATTCTTCGTACCATGCGATTCCTGTGCTCACCCAATCCGAGGAGCCACGGTTCACCGCAGACAGGAGGGAGCCTCGACACGCATAACTTGTCCGTCCTTGACGCCGCTCTCCTAGCACGAAATCCATCAAATCAAGCACGTGGGGAGAGAGCGTTGCAGTTGGGAAGAAAACTAAGTAGCACGCTCCCCTCACTGCCAGAAGTTTCTCGAGGTTGCTGTGTATTTCTGTCTCAAGTGTACTTGGAAAATCAGAAACTTCAGGAAACAGTCTTTCTGTGCTCCGGGCTCAGGTTTCAAGCAGTTTCTTTTCTGAGAACCGGGAGCTCCGAGGGCAGGAAAAGACGTCTCAGCCCCCACGGAGCATGGGCGAGCGCCCCCACCCCCGCCTTTTTGTTTGGTTCGGACCCTCGGCAGAGTCCGTGGGGCCCACCCACGGTGGAGAGGGCCCTCGGCTGTCCTCAGTTCACCAACTCAAACTCCAACATCTTCTGGAAACACCCCAAAATAATGTTGGGCCAGCTAGCCAGGCATCCCTCAGCCCAAATTGACCCTTAACATTAACCATCGGAGAAATTCCAAATTACTTCAGAGGAACAACGACAAAAAAAAATACGGAGACTATTATAACAAATACCGCCTAACCCCCCATCCAGGGGTAAGGAGGGAAACATCGCAATGTGGCAGAAGCCCCCTGGGCCCGCCCCTTCCGTCACATTGCCCGGCCGCGCCCCTGCGCAGAGGCGAGCGCTGCGTCACAAGCAAACTGCGGTCTAGGCACAGGGGAGAAGACAAGGCGTGCAAATGACTTACTGACAGCACCGCCCTCCGCCCCCCGGAGGTGGCCAGCCCCCCGGGGCTCTGTGCGCAGTAAAATGCCCTTCACTGTCTCTGCTGGACACAAAGGAAGCTGTTTTCTGGCTCATCCACTGACGGTGCTTGCCCTCCGCGTGGGAAACTGATGAGCTGACCAGCAGTTTCCTTTGGGGACCCCCGCTTCCAGCCGATGCACTTAGAATGGAATTTTTAATAGGCCAGCTTCGGTATTTTCCTATTAGAAACACAGGCTTTTCTTATACTTCGCGGCTTGTAATTTCCACAGGTTAATATGCTTTGCGCCAAAAAAATAACATAATTACTTTGCACCAGGCTGTAAGGAGCTGTACGAACTCAAGAACATAATTATCGCTGTGTTGTGAGCACTGCAGAGTTGATTCTTATTTGTGATGCCAAGTTATTATGCTACAAGTCTGCAAGATGCAGACAGAAATAATTATACCCAATGTAGTTAGATGCAGAGGGCTACAGATTGCAGCAAGTTGGAAAGCATGATCCTGTATATATGTATTATGTTACCCTGTTTTCTCTCTTTCTGAGTCATTTATTTCTTTCTTTGCAAACTTTGATTCGCTTAACTGCTTGTCTTTGATGAGTTCTTTCTTTTTGTTTCATATTTATTTTAATTTTTTATTTTTCAATTACCGTTGACAGACAACATCATATTCGGTTCAGGAGTACAGTGAGGCAGTTAGGCATTTGTGCGACTTACAAGCGGGTCCTACTGGGTTAGTCCAAGGCCCACCCGGCCCCGTGCGCAGTCATTTCCATGTTACTGACTGTGATCCCCGCGCTGCACTTTGCATCCTGTGCTTGTTCTGTGATGGCCCACCTGTACCTTTCAGCCCCTTCACCTTTTTCCCCCATCCCCTGAACCCCCTCCCCTCTGGCAACCCGCAGTCTGTTCTCTGTATCTATGGGTCTGTTTCTATGTTGTCTGTTTGCTTGTTTTGCTCTTTAGATCCCATGTGTGAATGAAATATATGGTATTTGTCTTTCTCTGTCTGACTTATTTTGCTTAGCACAATACCCTCCAGGTCTGTCTGTAGGGTCGCAGATGATAAGATCTCATTCTTTTTATGACCAAGCAGTATTCCAGGACTCGTGTACAGATGTACTACACCTTTTTTATCTAATCATCTCGAAGGACACTTTAGCTGCATCCATATCTTGGTGGTTTTAAATAATGATGCAGCGAACATAGGGGTACTTGTGTGTTTTCAAACTAGTGTTTGGGGTTTCTTCGGATAGGCACCCTTAAGAGAGATTGCCGGGTCATGTGGTAGCATGTTTTAATAAGATGCAAATTGTGAGTGTCACAGAAAGTCAGACCATCCTTGGCTGTCTGTTTTCTACGTGAGCGTGTAATTGTGTGGCCTCTCACCCTGGCCCTGAGCGTAAACCTGCTACACAAAGCCAAGCTTAGAGACTCACATGGGTCTCAAAAAATCAGTGATCAAATCACCACTCCCTTGAGAGAGATCAAACTCAGCAGTAAATCTTTAAAAGTTTGCAGACCACGTGGTACAACAGCATGCCCTCCGGGCATGGGCCGTGACCCCGAGAGCCAGGCCCGTCACACGAGGCTGTGTCCACTCGCACGCTGTTTCTCTGTCTCGGAGAATCCTCATTTTCTTTCTTTTCTTTTTGCCCAGTATTTTTAATCACCACTTCCTTTATCGACAAAATGGCGTTGCTAAGATCAGCCCCATGTGACACAGACTGTGTACCTTCTCCGGAGAGACTATTTACGAAGGTAACTGACAAGCAAGTAGGGCTCTTTTTTTTTTTTTTTTGGCTGAATGACCTTGAAAATCAGCACCAGGTGACGGAGTTGACATGCATTTGAAGAGTTTTATTGAACTCAGTCGTCCTCATATTCGTCTGCTTTACAATCTCCTAGGCAAGCTCTAAAAAGTGACAACGCCCAGACTCGCTGTGGGGCTTCTGACTGAAGAGGTCTGGAAAGAGGGCCAAGTGTCACGTTTCCAAAGGCTCCCCCACGGGACGCACATGTGCACCACCAGTGACACGCTTTGCCTGCCTGGCTCCCACCTGAGCTGGCCCAGCTTTTACCTCAGAGCGAGCTAATCCCCCTTCAAAGAGCAGCCGGCTCCTTCGCAGTACAGCGGCTTTGGAGTAATTACAAACCTGTGGTTCCCCACCTGGGCCTGCTGAGCGTCTTCCCCAAAGGTATTTAAAAGTGGACATTTCTGAGCAAAGCCCAGGTCTGCTGATCAGCGCCTCCACAAGTGAAGACCAGAAGTTGGAGTCTTTTTAATGAGCACCGCAGCTTGAAGTGATTATTGGAAGGCCAACAGGCTGGCTTGTTCCCTGTGGAAGGATTGCCTGTCAGGAGACGAAATGAGCACGGGCCCAGATTAGTCCTTCAAAACCCAGACAAGGTGGGCGAAACTGAGTGGGCTCTTGGAGTCCACACGAAATCGTTCTTTTGTGCCTCCGTTTCTCTCGAGGACCTTCGCTTCTCCCATGTGGCTCCATCCAGCACCTGAGCGTCTTACCCCAGGTAGACACCTGGCTGGTCCTGGCTGGAATCATGGATGAACCAGGTGAGACGGCTCCCTCGGGGCACCTGCTGGAAAAATGGCGATCGAAGAACATCGAGAGGATTCTTGCCTTTCTCTCCTTTTATGGTATTCTCAGAAGGAAATAAACATAGCAAAGACTTTAATGTGTCCTTAAAATGCACATGGATACATACATACGCTCTAATTCTAAGCCGTGTGGAGTCATCACTTTGAACCATGATGTGCTGAGCGCGTCCACTCTCCCGGATTACAAAGCACGCATTTCCCATCGTCCAACTGGGGAGGTAGAAGTCCACGGTCACTGTGTGGGGGACTGTCCACCTCCGGCATCCTGACGGTTAGGGAAGATCCTTTCTTATCCGTGCTTGGTTTGCAAACACGTCAGCTGCGTAAAAAGTTACTCGTCCTTATTCTTCCAAGTCAGCCTCTGAAGTACTGTGACTGTAAAAGATGGCGGGAGGAAAATCTTACTTTAGAGAAAACGTTTCGGTAAATGGTCTAGATGAGATCCTGGGTTCACCCTTTCAAAAAGCATCTAGGAGGACCAAAGAGCTGATGGTTACAATCAATGCAGAAGACTGCAGGTCGCAGTTTGAAGGTCACCCCCGTGGGTGACCTTCTCTGAGCCCGTCTGGACCACGCTCTGCCCCCGGGAACCTTAGCGCCGTTTGCACAGGAGTCCGGTGGTTCCGCCTACAAGCCGCGTGTCCTCCCCACCCGAATCCCCTGCTCCGTCTTTCCTTAGTCCCAGGAAAGTGTCCCGGTCGCCTTCTGCTTTAAATACGATCAAAATGCGGCTCACGCTGAACATCCAGGGCCTCTCCCTCCTTCTCCCACCCCCATTCCCTCGGGTTTCAGACCAGATGTCACCAGGGTGGAAGAGCTCCTCTGTCACCTTTGTCCCTGCCTCCTCTGGGGTGGAGCTCATCCTTTGGTCCCTCCCTGCATGCTCTGCTTCTCCCTAAACGCGGGGCCTCCAGTCCCTGGCTCGGCCCTTCCAATCCCATCTGGGGGCAACAAGGACATCTCGAGTGCCTCGCCAACCCACTGTCGGGTACACAGGCCCCCCAGGCCCCAGGGGACGAGAGCCTGGAGAAGCACCCACACCTGCCTGCCCTGAGTGCTGTAGGGGCAGGGGCAGCTCCGCAGCGCCCCCGGCGGCCGGTGCCTGGCACTCTGCACCCTGCCTCTGGAGTTTGGCCTCTGCAGTGGGTCAGGGCTGCTGCCTCACCAGGGACCCCCGTTCCTAAATTCACTCCACTTGCCCGAGGTCTCACTCCTGTGACCAGCTGGGCCAAGCGCTATCCCCCTTTGGACAGAAGCGAGTGAGTTCTCTTTCTAATCTATTATTTAAGGATTAACTTTTTGCCCTCATCCTTCAGACTTCAGCTTTTGATTTTCCAAACGAAGGTTTTCGGAATTCAAATTAGCTTCTCCTCTTTCAGGAGCCTGGCTCTTGCAATTGAACACCATAGCTTTCGAGATCTGTGGGTACTCCAGTCTCCTCCTACCTCCTCGTCGCGACTCTGAGGGGTGGGGGCAGCAGGGATTCGCAGAGAAAACCCTTCTGCTGCTTGGATAGTGGAGGGGAGGGAAAAAGTAAAAGGCAGTCAAAAAGAAAAGAGACAGTCATTGTCGTGGGGCTGAATTACGGTCCCCCAACGATGATCACGTCCTACTCCCTGCAACTGCTGATGTCCCCTAATGGGGCAAAAGGAACCCTGCAGATGTGATAAAGTCAAGTATCTTGAGATGGGAAGATGATCCCAGCAGGCCCAACGTCCTCACAAGGTCCTTAGGAAGGAGAGGCAGGAGAGACCGACTCAGAAAGATGGGATGTGACCGTGGAAATTGCGGCTGGAGTGACGAGCTCCGGGACCCACGCAGCGCCTGGAAGCTAGAAAAGGAAAGGGGTTCTCTCCGGAACACAGCCCTGCCAACACCTTTTTTTTTTTTCTTTCTTTTATATGTGTTCTTATTTATTTATTTTTATTGAGATCTAGTTAGCAGAATGCATTTGAGGTGTACAAAGTGCTGATTTATTTTTATATCCCATCATCATGGCCTCTGCAGTGTTAGCTAGCTCCTCTGTCCCGTCCCATAACCATCACTTCTCTTTCTGTGGTCAGAGAGATTAAGTTCTATTCTCCTGGCAACTTACAAGGTTATAACACAGCATGTTGACATTGATCCCTAAGCTGTGCCTTGGGCCTTCAGGCCGAGTAACACCACCCGAGCCCCTTCTCCCCACGGGCCCCTGGTGACCACCATTCTACTCTGCTTTCAGGGTTCAGCTTTTTAGACTTCACTCATAGGCGAGATCGCACAGTATTCGTCCCTGTCTGATGGACCTCACCAAGCATAAGACCCTCAAGGTCCACCCACATTGTGGCGAATGGCAGGATTTCCTTCTTTCTCGCCCTGCCAACATCTTGGTTTTAGTCCCATGAGACTCATTTTGGACTTCTGACCTCGACCGAAAGACACTGGAATTGTCTCAGGCACTAGATTTGTGTTAGCTGGGCGCAGCAACAGTGAGAAAGTAGTGGCCTAATGTACCAACCTATCGGCCAGTGCGCGTCCCCGTGGGCGGGGCTGTGAAGGGGGCCGTCTCCCCTTCTGGACCGTGAACCGCAGAGTGTGGGCCAGGTCTGTTTGCTTTGCTGTTGCGGTCTGCCGGTGGCCGGCACTCTGAAGATACCTGCCGAATGAATTCCAGACAGCCTCCACTCTGAAGACGACCATCTGCCGATCTCAAGGACTCTCATCTTTTCCCTGTGACAGTTCCTGGCCTCTGGTGTCTGCAGAGCGTGAGCATCTTCCCCTCTACTGGGTCGTCTGGTTTTCAAGGTCAAAACTCAGCCATCTCAGCCCTCCCCCGGAGGGCCTCTTTCCATCCCAAGAAATGTGCTTGCTCCCAGCCGAGGGCCCTGTATTCCAGGCTGCACTTTCCTTAGAATTACTGGTGGGACTCCGGTCAGATCTCCTCACCCTCCCCGTGCTTCGGTGGCTCAGAGCAGATGGTCTCCTCTCAGCAGAATGGGCCACCCCCAGACCCTACCAGCAGAACATCAGAGAGGCGGAGCCTGCCCAGAGATGTCCTGACGGCTCTTCCACACTCAGGTCTTTTGTCCCCAAGGGCGCTAACCCTTCTCCGTGGCTTCTGGCTCAGATCTAAAAAGGTGGGCAGGCTGGCCTTTGGAATATCAGCAGATTGGGCCCCGTGGAGACGTCTCCTTCCCCTCCCTGGCTCAGGCTGTCTGCGCCAGGGCGGACACGTGGGTGTCCTTATACGTGACAACTACAGCCGATCAATGGCTGCTAAGGACTGTGCTGGGGAAAACTCAGAGGTTACATCTCAGTTCAGACGAAAAGAACTGATGAGCGATGATGTCTGCGGCAGCCATCAGGAGGCGGGGCTCGGGAGTCTGCTACCCCAGGCTGCCCTGCCGGCGCGCCGGCGTGCTTACGTAGCTTTGAACTGCCCCCTACCCCCTCACGTGCCCCTCGCCAGCCGCCTCGTGACTCTGTTAGGGACGGAAACCAGGACCGAGGCTTGCTCGAGTCCCTGCGCTCAGCACAGTGCTGGGCACGCAGTAGGGCTTTTCAGACACAGCCGTTGCGTCCCTCTCAGAGCACTGAAACACCGACTTAGAAAGAGCCCGAGCTCCTTCCCGCATGTCTTTAAAGTCCTTGGTTGCCCTCTTCCTTTCACCGTGGCGAGCCCCGGGCACACAAATGGGCCTGCCTTCATCACCGCTGTTCATGTCATCCGCTGGTCCTTTCCATTCCTCCCGAGCCCTTTTCATCCGCCCTCCGCGTGGTGGAAGCCTTCCTGAGAGAGCCTAAGCCACACAAAGAGCAGCCGTCTGTTCCTGACGTTAAAGTTGTTGTGCATGGGTTAATTTTCTAGGGCAACATCTCTAAATTGGGTAGAAGTATGGGCAGTTGGCAATTTGGGGAAACAGCCACTGAAAATTTATGTATCCACTAATAGAATTTTTATTACCTATTTTTGAATGGAGCAGGTGGAGTAGGAAGCCGATAAAGTGGCAGTTGTGACTCTGGATTTAGCAGAAATAATGATCCAAAATTCTTAACCGTGTTGTCATCAAGAATGAATTGACTACCACATAAACTGCAATGAAGAAATTCTCTTAATGACCCCTCCTCCCCGTATTTACCCATCATTCACAGATGACTCGGCTAAATGGATCGATGGAGTTTAATTCTCCCCAAACCTTTCTTCGGTGTGACCACTAACCAGCTGTCTTATCTCACGGAGTCCTCACTGGCTTGCTAAGAATACACCAGATTGTTTAAACCCAATTTAACGCCCCCCCTCCCCACCACACACACACACAAGTTGGCGAGTGAGGGAGGCAGGCCTGACGCAGAGATGCGTTATCCCTTGAAATGAGTTGTACTCGTGCGTAAAGGTTTTAGCACCACTGTGTGGGGGGCGGAAGTGACAGTTCGCGCTCACAGGGGTTAATCTGATTTCGTGGATCGTCATCCAGGTTTTATCAAACGTCAGGGTTCTCTCAATATGCTGTACATCTGCGAGATGAGTGTATCGTTGAGAGGAAAATGTATAGAGGGCGCCTGTGCTGATCGCTGAGCACAGCGGGAGCCGTTTCCCAGGCAACAGGAAGGTCTCTCTGTTCACCCTTCCAGGTGTTTTCTCAGCCCCTCCTCCCCGGGCTCCGGGTTTGCGGGGAGCTGGATGCGTGGGCTCTGTGAGGAGCAGGCCGGGCTGCCCTGGCTGAGCTGGTCCCAGGATCCCGGGGGTCCATCGGCCCACTTTCCTACAGGTGGAGCGGCAGGGACCGCAGCTGGTCAGCCTGAGGGGCGGGTGGGGTCTGGCCCGGGGAGGGGATGACCCTCTTGCTCCACTGCAGGTAAGTGGATTTTGGAAAAAGTTGGTGCCCTCCGCCACCCAAACGACAGGGGTTGACGCAGGGGAGAGGTGAAGTGCACGTACCTTCTTTGCCGACAGAGGGCAGGCTCTTCAGTTGTTTCCCAGCTACAAGATATAGTTTCAATGCCCTATATCCAAACTTCCAAATGGGAATGATTAAGTAGGTATAAAAATAACGGGAAGCAACATCAAGTGAGAGCTTAATATCCAGGAGCAAAGAAGGACTTTAAAATGAATGCTACTCATTAACGATTTCAAGTACAGATTTTTAAAAAAGGGACAACCAGAGAGAGGAATTTCGTGACAACAGAGTCAAAAGGCCTACTTTCAGAAGAAGCACTTCCCCAACCCTTCCTCCTGGTTCTGAACGGCCCTGAAGGGGGACCGTGGTTTCTCAGAGCGTAGACCCTTGACGTGACAGGTACATGGAAGCCTCCAGGTAAGTTCCCGGGCCTTTCGGGTGGGTAGTGGCTGAGCCGAGGTTGTCTTCCAATCCCTTGTCCGAGACCAGGGAACCCCACCGTTCCTACTGCGCAGAGATGGCTGGTCTTCATCAAAATCCCTTTCTATACTAGGCTTCCACCCCAGCCCCCTGGCCGCTGTCACGGGGACCACGGTTTCCTAGCCAGGAGTCCCCGAGTCCTTGCCCTCTGCTGCCGGATGCATCCAGAGCAAAGCCCTTGAAGGTTTTGGCGTCTTGAGAGGGAAGGGGCTTCAGCCTGAAACGTAAACCTTGAAACACATTCTCTGCAAAGAGGCGTCCTGGTAAAAGACAGCCGTCTAGAATAAACACCTGACCAGACACCTGGCCAGATGAAGAGCCAGGTTGCCCCACCTGTACCCTGTGGCTTTGTTTTAGAGATCTTGGTTGATTTCAGTTACCGACCATTTGGGTCACTTGTTTGTTCCCTTTCAGAGCTTTAAAGTCCGCCCTGTGTGGCTGCAGGTGCACCGTGTGCCTTCCAGGCCCTGTGAGTAGTACATCTTTTTTTTTCAGTTTCCCAGTGGTCGCTGCCGAAGGGCCTGTGGCAGTTACAGTGCGAGCCCCAAAGGCTAGTCCAGCCTCAGCCCTGGCTGTTGATAGGCTGGGATGGGCACAAAGCAGGTGCCCTATCGCCACAGGCAGGAGGGCCACTCACTGACCGGGGACACCCTCTGCCAGATTGCGTGAGCGAGATCTGTTGGAGTTGATCCAGGGGCATATTTGGGCCTCTTTGTTACTGTGGTTGAGTCTACACTGATGGATATACATTCATTCTATAAATGCAAATAGTGTCTAAACCGTTTGTTCAGCCCGTGTTTGCTGAGCACTGTTCTGATTGGGTCTGGAGACACCAGGGTGGACAAGGAGGGCGTGATTTCTGCCATCACAGGTTTTGAATTACATGGGAACAGTCAGATGAGAATCATGTCCCTGAAAAATATATATAATAATCGCTAACTGCTGAGAGCTCTATGAAGGCATCGAACGGGGGTCAGAAAAGTGCCTTTGATGGGGTATTTGGGGAAGGCGTTTCCAAGCAAGTGCTATTCATGCTTCTCTAGAAGGTGGGAAGAACGAGGCCTATGGAGAGGGAGGGAAGTATTTCTGGAAGAGGGAACAGCATGTGCAAAGGCTCAGAGGCAGTGAAGGTTCTCAGGGGGCAGCACAGAGACAGAGGCAGGATCACACAGGCACGAAACGACACTTACTTCTTGACATGTAGTAGGTATTCAGGGAGATGTCAGTCGCTATTTGAGTTAAAAATTAAGGAACGAGTTCTTCATGTCCCTGTAACGGCGCCCTTTCGCCGCATTCCCGGGAACTCATTCTTGCGGCTGCTCTGAGAAATTATATGCTTAGCGGATGCTCCACGGAGACTCCAGAGGAGCTCTTTATTCTGACGTGAAATGAGGCTGCGCCTTTGACAGGTGTCTTTTTTGTCATGCTGACGTCTTTCTCCGGTAGCAGCTTCCTGCAGCAGCTCCCCAGCGCCCAGCCGTGAAGTGAAGTCGTGAAGTCGTCACCCAGGCTGGCAGTCGGAGGCAGCCCTAGGGTCCTGTCACTGCTGCCAACAAGAGGTGGCACAGCCCAGGGCCCATGTCACCCCCAGAGGGAGCGTTGTGCATCTGTCCTGCTTCCTGCCTGTGGGCCGCTGCCTCCCCTAGAGCACCCTACAGGAATGTGAAGGAAAGGACCCATCTGCCCGGAGGTAGGCGGAAGGGGGCAAGTCACCGGGCTTTCACTGGAAATAAGGAAAGTAATTTCAAAAGGAGTCACATTCAGAAGTCCTCATGCATCTTTCAGAGACAGATTACCTGTGCTGTTCAGATCTGGGGTTGAAGTTGGCTGCTGGGAGAGCCCGCCAGCAACTGCTGCCAAGAGGCC
>PVJD01016201.1:0-21941 GCA_004026545.1 Mormoops blainvillei | reverse complement strand
CCCCTCTGGACCTCATGCGTGGTTAAGCCAGTGCTTACAACGCATCGTTCTGTTGCATATTTTCTCCTGGAATTGTTTTTGTTTCTCCTTGCAGTTTCACGTGTTCGCAGTGTGTCACTTTACGTTTTCTTCAGTGTTACTTCCTGGCCGTGTTAACGCCGGCGTCTTCTGTTGCGCTTTTTGCGGTCACCCCCGCGTCTGTTTTTCTCTTTCGCGTCTTCGTCTCCATGACCTGAGTATTCTGTTTTTGCGTATCTTAGAAATTCTCTTTTTATTCTTCCCATTTCTGATTCTGTTTTCTATATTCCCCATCTTCTTAAATAAGTTTTTCCAAAGCACTTTCTCTCCCGTTCGCGTGCTCACTCATTTCCTCTCATGTGCCCTTAGTCTGACCCATTCGTTCTTAATTTTTATACTGTATTCCTCTAACCCCCTGATTGTTGTATCTTCTAAATACTTGGGGGGCGGTCTCTTTCTGGTGACGCTTATTTCTGGTGGATCTTACCACCGGCTTTTCATTTCTTTCGTCCCGGTCCCGGTCACCCTCGGGGACTGGTCTCAGTGCCTGGAAAGAAAACAGTCACCGTGGTGCCTTGGCTCTTGGATCCAAGGGCCCATGAGGTCAGTGTGGGCTCATGCACCACGAGCCACTGTTCTCTGAAGGGCTTCCATGTTGTGCGAGAGGATTCCCAGGCTCCTTCGAGACTCAAGTCACTTTCGTTTGTCGCTGGTCCTGAAGGCAAAAGCCATGGAAGGGTTCCTAGGTTAGGGGGAATTTATGAGATGACGTACCTCCAGGGGAGGCCGCCGCTTCACACGTACTCCCTCACATAGAAATTGCTTCCAGAACGGAAGATGCCTAAGGTCAAAGGCCACACTGTGCTTGGGAGTTTTTTTTTGGGGGGGGGGTCTTACTGATCTATCTACGCGAGTCACCCTGTTCTCATCAGTTTTGGTGGTGTAACCACTATTGTTTGAGCGTTGAATTTTGTTTTAAGATTTTTTTTAACCCTGCAAAGTTTTATTTGTTCTTAATAAGGGGGTTGGCTTGAATTACCTGGTCTGTTATTACAAGACATAGATTGCTCATATATTCTAATTTTAACACAAAGGAGAAGGTAAGAGATACCGGTTTATACAGAAAATACAAAATATTTTATTAGAGTTAGAGTGTTTTAGGAGCAGTTTAGAGAATGGCCGTGTTGTTTTCAAGGCATTAAATAGACAATCTGATTCCTAACAACCCAGACGTCAAAGAAATTTCAGACAGTTGATCATTTAACAAGACACCACAAGCCACTTGAATTTTAATTAGGATTTATGTTACTGCTGGAGTTAGGGACAAGAGGATATTTTTATTAACATTTGCTGTGACACACTGAGTCATACTTCTGCTTTTTGCTAACTTTCTTTAAACTTTTCAATCAGCATATAAGTGTTTCCTGGGAAATAGGCGTTTGGCTATTTTCGTTTATTTCGAGAGTGTGTGACCTTTAAAATGCCTGATTAAAAAGCATTTTAGAATAAACTCCAGTGTGTGATAAATAGCAATTACTGAAGCGTGGGTTTCGTGGAGAATTCAGATATTTAAATTTTTCTCATCAAAATGCTCTCATTTACATTTGCATCACGTTATGCCAGACCGTTGACCTTAGAGATTAATGACAGCTACTGGCATCTCTTTGTACGGATGTCTGAGTTTGGTCTGTCCTGAGGCGACCGTGGGGGCTCCTGTGAGAGATACCTGAGATGACACCTGGAAGGGATCTGATGAGCTGTCCTGTGTACCTCATTCTGTGCCCTGATCGTCCTCGAGACAAGACATGGGTGTGTCGGTCCCTGGCAGTGAGTGGACATTTGAAATCGAGTCCCCATAAGAAAGAACAATGGCATATTTCCGCCGAATGCAAGCTTCTTACCATATGAAAATAAATCGATTTTCCGAGGAATGCAAATGGGGCTTTTATAGTGATCATTTCGAGTGCCGGACTCAGGTTGGTATCCTTTCAAGGTTTAGTTGACTTGCCCTTTTTTTCTTGAGTTTACTGGGGGGGCATTGGTCCGTAAAACCGTAGACATTTCAAGCGTACAACACAGTAAAACATGCCTCCCTCTGCCCCCAACCCCGCCACACTCTTGTCTGTGTCTGTGGGTGACGCACAGATATTTTTCTTTTCCTTCATCCCTTCACTTCCTTTCTTTTGGTCTCCCCGTCCCCCCTCCCCCTGACAACTGTCAGTCTGTTCTCTGTATCTATGAGTTTGTTTCTGTTTTGTTTGTCAGTTTATTTTGTTTATTTCATTCCACAAATAAGTGAGATCATATGGCACTTGTCTGACCCTGACTGGCCGATATCACCTGACTCTTGATTTTAAAGGCCAACCAACCTTTAAAAATTTCAGTGTGGACTGTGCTTGCGTAGTGGGGACTCTCAATTTAGCAGAAGTGAAATGCAGGAAAAATAAAAAGGACATACAGACATAGAAAACTCCTATATGAGCTCAGTGTGTCAGGAACTGAACTTTTATTAGTCTTTCAAGGAACAGCAGAAAGAACAGGACCCAAAGATGTTACCGGAAAGTTAAATACCTTAGAAATGGGAAACTTGCACAATGTTCTCATTTCTCAAGAAAATCTCGTGGCACAACACTTCCCGGCCATCTGTCATGGGTAATTAGGTTTTGTGTTTGGTGGTTTTTCTTGTATTTCTAATCCATCATGGCAAAGGACTTTGGGATATGAATATAAAATCCACGTACTGGTAAAGTGACAAAAATACGAGGTTGGTCTGTCTGCACCCTGTGCTGTTCCCAAAGGACTTTAACGAAGAGCTAAGCAAAGGCGGGAGATACCTGTCTGCCTACCTGTCTGTCTACCTGCCTGTCTTACGTATGTATCCAATTCTTTGTATGTATGTCTGTATGTTCCCCTATCCTGTCTTTCTATAGCCTGTACATGGAAACACTCATCGGTAACTCAGTATTGTTAAGGTTATTCATTTGTCCTGAACAGTAAAAAGGAACCAACATTCTATCCAGTAAAAATAATTGATAGAATTTGGTGCAATGTCTGTTTTGCCCGTTAATTAATTCCAGCTTATGACGTGTCTGACACATAAATCACACAGGGGCACTCGTGACGCTTCAGTGCCAGTGGTTCATTCTGTACTAGTTTTTTTTTTTTGTTTTTTTTTAAAGAGAGTTTTTTATCTCCAAAGAGGTAAGTGAACATGTACTGTCCATCTTGGTGAAAAGCAAGGTTAGGTGCAACATGAATTCTCCATTAAGGAAACTATTTGGGGGAAAACAATGGAAACATGAGGACAGCCTAAGTGTCCATCAGTAAACGAGTGGATCAAAAAACGGTGGTGCGTTTATGCAAGGGAATACTGCGCAGCAGAAAGAAAGAAGGAGCTCCTACCCTTCACGACAGCGCGGATGGATCTGGAGAGCATTAGGCTAAGTGAAAGAAGCCAGGTGGTGAGAGACAGATACCACGTGAGCTCACCTCCAAGAGGAACTTAATGAACAATATGAACTAATGAGGAAAATAGAGCCAGAGACGTGGAAATGAAGAATGAGCTGCCAGTGACCAGAGGGGAGGAGGCAGGGGGAGAAAGGGGGAAGGGACTAGGCCAGGAATATGGGCGCCTGACCCGTGGACACTGCTGTCGGAACTGAGTGTGGGAGCCAGACCGGGGTGGGGGGTGGGATGGGCGGAGGTAGGCAAAGGGGGGAACGTTGGGGCAGCCGTCGTAGAATAACAATGGGATATTTAATTAAAAATTTAAGATGCAATTAAAAAGAATGAATAAGATCAGTGCCCTGGTGAAGGAGAGTCCCGCGAACTCCCGGCCGCGTCCACCGGGGAGGACAGGACAGGGCAGGAGGACGGCCAGCGATGGCACAGTAACGGAGTCCTCACCAGGCGCCGCCCCAGCTGTTGCCTTGATCTCGGCTTTCACGGCCTTGGAAACGGAGAGAAATCCGTGTGCGTTGTGTGTGCACCACTCGGTCTGTGGTACTGAGTCAGAGTAGCCTGCACGGACGGAGACACAAGGCGTGCACCTGAGCTCGGTCTTCGAGGAGAAGGCGCTAGGGACCCGCGATAAGGGATGGGACTGGCTACCCGTGAGCGCCCCCTAGCGCCGGGGGCGGCCCGAGGCGGCGTCCGTCGTTCTTGCGGTGAGCCCCGCTGAGCGCAACGCTGACAGGGCTTGACCGTCGATATCAACTCCTTTGTTCTGCGATGAAAAAATGTCTGGTGTCCCCGTTTTTTGGAACCACGTCCACATCCACCTGGGCTAGGGCTCGCAGGCCTGTCAGCTGTCACTGAGAAATGAAAAATGATTTAAGTCAGGAAGAGGAGGCTGAGGTAGTAAACTCGTTAAGGGAGGCCGGGAGGCAGGCTGGTGGTACTGGGTTGGAAAGCGCACCTTTGTGTGGCGGTCTGCGTGAGCTTGGCGAAAAAGCCAGTGCTTCCTGCAGCACAGACTTCTCTGTGGCGCGCTGTTATTGTTTGATGGATGTTGTAGAAAAAGCCGTAAGATGTTTTTTCTTTCCACGGTGAGGCATCTCCTCCTTATACTGTATAGGCTTTGGACACGTCTGGAACATTTTGTTGGCTGCCTCTCATGGGGCGTGATCTTTCAGCGACTGCAGGGAAAGGGACCACTGAAGCCTCGTTTGATCAATTGTTATTAGAGGGCATAAGGTCTGGGGGCGCTGGGACCATGACCTTGAAGAACGAGACAATGTCGACTGTCTAACGTTGGTGTAATAGGATCATTTTTCTTCCATTATAATCTTCCCAAGCATCTCAGTGGGTTCAAGGATTTTTTTTTTAGATTTTATTTATTTATTTTTAGACAGAGGGGAAGGGAGGGAGGAAGAGAGGGAGAGAAACATCCATGTTTGGTTGCCTCTCATGCACCTACCATGGGGGACCTAGCTGGGAACCCAGGCACATGCCCTGACTGGGAATCGAACTGACAGCCCTGTGGTTTGCAGACCAGTGCTCAATCCACTGAGCCACACCAGCCAGGGTGAGGGTCCTTGACATCATATGCCTCTGTCTCTTCCTAAGGGATTTGAACTATATCATGGAACCAAGTAGACACTCTTGTCAGTTTGTGAACAGAGAGAGAGAGAGAGCTACTTTTAAGAAGATTTGCAGATATCTTCATAGGTCAGATCAGGAGTTGATGAAGCACTTATGGACAAAGGACTCCTTTCGAGTCTATATAAAGACGTCTCAAAACGTAATAATCCGGTTTTAAAAAAAAAGGCAAAAGACGTGAAGCATCTATAGTGAGGAGGTACTGATGGTGTCACGTGAAAAGATGTTCGATATTATTAGTCTTCAGAAAAATGTAGATTTAAATCACGAGGTATCGCTGTGCGCCTGTCCCAGTGGATAAAATAATAATAGTGAAAAGATAAAAACAGTGTAACATCCACAGTGGTGGCAAGGAACTCGAGAAGTGTCAGCACCCCTGTGTTCCTGGCGGGAATGTAAGATGGGGTGCCCATGCACCAGACAACGGTGCTGACTGAATAAAGCCAATCCCAAAAGGTCACATAATGTGTGATATCAGTTCTAGAACATTCTGAAAGTGGTAAAATTATAGATCGAGAAACCGAGTAGTTGTTGTCAGGGTTAAGGAAGGAGAGGGCAGGGTCGGCTCCAGAATGGGATCTTTGGGAGGATAGAAATGTTCTGTATCTTGACCGAATCAATATCCTTATTCATCTTGTGCTGTAGTTTTGCAAGAGGTGGCCACTGAGGAATATTGGGTAAAGGATATGCTTTCTGTATTACTTCTGTAACACATGTGTATCTCACATGTGTGTTTTCGATTCCCTTGAGATTACAGGTTTAATTAAAAAATGATTTTCGATTTCCAAGCCAGTAACCAGGCGAATGACTGTGCTTTTTAATGTAATGAGGAAAATCCCACTTTTTTCAATGAAGTGATTTCCACAGCCTATTAGAAAAATCCAATGAGAGAGCACATTAACACAAACGTGCTGTTTCTCGAGCTGTTGAACATCTAGAGACTTTTTAAGTGCACCAGCCTGGAGTCCACCCCGTGCATATGGCACTGTGTGTGCACCTCCCAAGTCAGGTCTCCTTCCCCACTCCTTGTCCCCTTTATCCCCTCCCACCCCCTTTCCTTCTCGTCATCTCCACTCGTTCTCTGTGCCTCTGAGTTATTTTTGTTTTGTTTTTACCCCATGTCACCCCGACAACCTTAACAAACTCCAGAGATTACAGGGTTTGTCCGCTTTAGAAAGAGAAAACATTTGATTGAAATGCGTCTTTCATCGATGTGCTTTCAGACAACACGCCCGACTCGAGTGGACTGGTGCTATCAACTCAGGATGGCTTTTCGGAGCGAGACGAATGTGTGGGCTTGCATTCCTGGGGATTCCATTTAGAAGTTGGGGTTTTCTTGCTATTTCTGCCTTTTTAAGCGTTTTCCCCTTCCTCCAATTCAATGGCTTCTAATGACGCTCTTAAGGGAAAATTTCATGGCAGAGTGACACTAAAAGGAGATGACTTGGAGTGACCATTTGCGTGTATGCTTTTCCTCGAGGGGAGGAAGGGAAGTCTTCCCCTCACATTGCTAGTGTGCTTTGTTAGGAAGTACAGTTTAGTCTCGTTGTCACAATAGTTGCCAGGAAGTGTCTTCTTACACATAGTTTTCACTTCACAGGACCGAGTAACTCCCAGGAGAGCTGTCCTACCTGGAATTCCACAAGATCTATTTTTTCCATATTTTTGTTATGTGGTAGAATGAACTCGAGTCTTATCTTATATTTGTTTGATGTGGTTGTCTGGCCTTCCCCGTGTCTCAGTATTCAGTTACATTAGTGCCGACTTCAAGACATTTGGTTAATATATGCGGTCTGCCCAGAAGGTACCCAGCCATGAAACATGGGCAGGTTGTTGAAGAAGATACGAGATACAAGAAACACTGTCCATAGAGCAAGGACGCCTCTCTCCCCTTCCAAGCAGGCACCTTGGGACCTCACTCAGTTCTCCCAATTGCTATCAGCTGACCCATCATATTTTCCTGAATCTTATCGACTATCTGAAATCTGTTCCCTTGCAAAGGTGATTTTAGTTTTGGGGAAAGCCAGACATTTCAGGGCACCAAATCTGGGCTGTAGGGGATCTAAGTCACCAGGGCGATTTGATGTTTCCCTAAAAAACTGCACGAGACGTGATGGCTGAGAGGGTACGTTGTTGTGATGAGGCTGCCAATCACCCGTTGCCCACAGCTGCGACCTCTAAGTCACACAAATAGTTTCTGCAGAGGAATGTTCAACCTTAACACAAAGTTGGATGCAGATTCATTGCTCTACTCGCTCAGTCATTTTGAATGCGACGGCCACACAGTACACATGCTCACTCAATGGCGTCTACCGCCCCCACTGACTAGGACAGTGAAGTCGTCATTGTTCATGCCTGCGCATTGCAGTCCCCTTGCCTTGGCTGCCAGGTCCCATCGATGTCACCCACACTGTCCTCTTTGTTGCAGTAACAAAGGCCAGACTTTCTCCAGACAGAGCTTATATAGTCAGAGCTTATATAGTCACACAGAAACCATGTGACGAGACCAGGTTTAATGAAAATCATATGACAGTGAATATAATACTAAAAGGATTTCTCAGTCAGACTGTTTCCATGATACCATGTTGGAAAAAACATGTTTTTGATTTTTTTCGTTCAAATGAAAAGCATTGATTAAAAAGTATGCCACCACCTACCAAAAAAGATGTTTCAAATGGTTCTCAGGTCAGAAATCAATTAGTTACCCTTACGTATAAGCTGCATAAGACAGAAGGGAAAAGATGAAAAGCAAAACAGAAAAGATGGAAAGTTTCACCCTTGAAGGAACGCCACTTACTGAAAGAGGTCTTGGCTTTCAGGACACGCTTGGTGTTTCAATTAATCTTTCCAGCTCTCTGACCCACCACAGCGCACTGGGCAGGCACAGTGGTTAAAGCCTCATCCTGTCCCCTTCCCCCAAAACCTATTAGGCCTGGAATTGTGCACATCACTCCCACACGAGGAAATGGGTGGGTGACACAACACCCATCACAGAAACCTGCTGTGTCCTTGCCTGACGTTGAGGAAATTTTGACCGATAGGACTCACACGGTGACGTCACTTGCCGTAACCTGCTACCCACATACTGAACATCAACCTTCTGAAGGTGTTCCTCGGAAGCGAGAGCTACGGGCAGTTACCCTCAGGTTGCGGCGACGTGATCCATCGAATAGGAACTTATTTCCAGGTCAGGAGGAGGGGATAGTTCACACCCACAGCGGTGGGTTTCTTGCAGTTGGCGTGTCAGGGAGTCATTGAAAATCATGGCACCTCGTTGCAAATGCAACTGGAGGCTCTTATTAAAACACAGGGGACAGGATTTTGTTAGAATTGTTCTGAGCTCCCGAACTGGGGACTGCCAAGTCTAGAGCGAGACAGAGGTGGGGCCTTAGGTCTCGGGGTTGGTCTCACGAAGGACGCCTTGGAAAAAGACGATACTGTTCAGCGTTGGTATAAATTACCTGCCGAGGTGTTTGGATCTGCCGAACGAGGCAAACAGTTCAAATGTCTGGGCATGTGTGTGTGTTTTTTGTTTTGTTTTGTTTTGTTTTTTGTGGGCTAAGTAAACAAGCAGCAACCTTGTAGATGCTTTGACCGTGCCTTGAGAGAGCCAAGCTAATAGCCTCTCTAGCCTACTGGGGTCTTCCATAATTATTTCTAATAATATACCTTGCATGTCTAATGATTATTTTTATTTATAATAAGTATTATTTCCATAATCGAGCTCTGCAGTCCCGGGTGGGCTTTCTCCGGGGACAGTGCCTGAACGCCCTCCCTACCAGTGACAGTGTTTCATCGGCAGCGGCACGGAGAGGTACTCCTCAGCCGGTCCGCCCCGGTGGGTGCCCTTGTCAGAAGCCGTTTGGAATCTTACCCGGTCTGTGGTTCTTTCTAAGATGGTTTCAGCCCCAGCCTTTCATGTCAAAGCTCTCTCTGTCATCCTCGTTCTAATTATCGCTGCTATATTGATTGAACAGTGAGTAAAGGTACGACCATCGCTTCTAAAGGTTAAGAGTCACATGTGAAGGTCCAGTCGTGCAACAGATACACATGTTATCATGTAAATATGTCCCTCAGATGAAACTACCAACGGCGATTTCTTAAGGGAGAGCTAACAGCGTCTTCCTGTTAGATGCAGAGAAGAGTCTTGAAGAGGGAACAGGGCTTTCGAAAGTGCTGGAGGGACACAGTAAGGTGGGTATCCGTACCCTAGAGAGACGCTCAATGACAAATTGTATGTCTAGGTCACCTACGACGCTGGGAATCTGTGGGGTGGGCCCCCCAGCAGAAAGTGCTGTGATGCCTGGGGGCAGGAAGAAGTGGCTGTTGAGACCAGTAGGAGGTAAAGATTCTCTCAAACTTCCGATGTTGTCACACGGAAAAGACTTTAAGGGAGATGTTTATTTTCTTTCTCAGTCATTGTCATCATGTCACCATTGGCCTGTCACCAAAGGCCAAGCAGTTCCGGAGGAACGGGTGGAACAGAGACGCCCTCAAAAGCTTGGGCATTTCGAGGGGCTTCCTGGCACGGCTGATTAAAAAAAAAAAAAGTTCTTCCTCTGTGGCCACTGTGTGCCTCCAAATCCCATGCCGTGGACTATAAAAGGTCCCCAATGACTTAATGATTAAAAGTGCACGTTTAAAAAAAAAAAAAGAAAAAACCACAAAGTGCACTGGGTTGGATATTTGGAAAGCCACTTTACATAAAGTCTTCAGAGACTGCTCTGATTACTAAGATGCACGAACTCATTCATGGGCATCGATTTCCTTTTGGAACGTGTGAAAATTGTATGCATTCATTTTAGTCCTCACTTGAGCACATGTTGGTTGATTTGAGAAAGGAGGGGACAGACAGAGAGGGGCGGGGAACATCGATCAGTTGCCTCCTCTGACATGTGCCAGCCGGGACTCCAACCTACGACCTTCTGGGGTGCGGGACGAGGTTCCAAGCGAAGGAGCCACCGGCCAGGACTGGCAGCATGTTCACATTGGAGGCAAACCGTACGCACCCAAGAACCGTCATGGTCGCGGGGCGGGGGGAACGTTTTCCTCACCTCTGCAAGGGACCTTGGCTGGGTGTGCAGATTCAACCAACAGAGACCCATGAGCAGGAGAGAAGCACATAGATTGATTTAGCTGAGTCTGACGTGACAGGGGACCCTTTGCAAGGAAAGAAAGACCTGAAGGGACAGTCGAACGGGACTGTGTTTAGGCTGGGCTGGATGGAGCGGGAGGAGCTGTGCAGGAGGACTATGGCAGGATAAGAGAGGGAAGGAAGTGCGGGCCGGGTGGGTAGGAGGGCGCACCGAGCCAGTGCTGCTAGGATTCTTCTCAGGTCCCCTTGTCTCAAAGGTAAGATGTTTTTTTCCTTCAGATACAAGGAGGACGCCTCTCCCATGAGGGTCTTAGGACACACGCCAGGGCCGGGGGCACGGAGGAGAGCATCTGCTTGAATTTCCAGCTTCTCCTCTTTGTTCAAACCCCTTCCGCTGCAACGGTTCAGCATGCCCAGGAGCCAGATCTTGGGGGAGCGCGTGCCGGACCCTGTCACTGTCAAACACAACACAGCCAGATCCAGTCGACACGAACACGGAGAAAAAGCATTAGGGTGGGCAGGCCAGGAAAAATGTACGAAGCCATGTTACCAGCAGGCACGTGGGTGGAGGAAGTTGTGCGGCAGGTAAACTTCCCACGAAGCTGGGGTTGCACCCTCCTACCCATTTCCGTCACCTGTGCCCCCTCACACTCTTTTCGGGAAGAAGCGCCAAGCTCTGGATGTGAGAGCAGCCGAGACTCATCATAAAATTAGCACGTGAGGATTTCCCCCAGTTCTCTTTTAGATCACTTACTGATTCCTTTACTGAGGGTAGAAAAAAATATTGACCAGCCACTTAGCTCGGGACTTCCGCTCACAGTCTGATGGGAAGGCAGATCCCTAATTGGAGTTCCGTGATCTGGAGGGAAGTGTGGGATGGACCCTGGACGTCCAGTCTGGGTCGGAAATCCGACGTTAGGGCTGTGAACTCAAGGGCTTCAGGGGTTAAGTAGGTGAAGACCGAGGAGGCTCCGTGGAGGTTGAGAGCCGGAGGCAGGATGGACACAGCAGCCAGCCACCGCTCCCACTGTGCCTGGGGAATACCAAGAAGTCAACCAGGCTGGACCCCGCGGGGCCAACGTTTAAAGGCTTACGGGGAATAATCTTCATTGGTGACCTCCCCGTGTTCCTATCCTCTGTGCATGTGCCTGCGTCTCGAGGGAGAGAGAGCCCGCCTGTGTGTCTGCTTCTAACCCAAGATTAAACCATAACCGTCTCTCTCGGAACCACCTTCCCAGCTACGGAGATTCCCCTCCCCCGAGCAAGACCAAGTGGCAAGGAGGCTTCGAGCCCGCAAGGAAGCGGGGAGGCAGAGTGCCTTGGCGGTTTTCCTGAACTCCTTCCACCTTCCTCAGCTTTTGGTCTAGCGGCTTTCGTGTCCTGCTGTTGTCACAGAACTGAGGGGCCTGTTTGCCGGTGCCCGTTGACACCCAACACAAGGCAGATGAGAGTTCCTGTGAAAGAAAGGGAAGTTTTGTTGGAGGAAGTGGCGCCCAGCTAGGAAGGAAGAAGGAGAGTTGTCCCGGGCCACCCATGAAACGCACAAACACTGACGGAAACTGGTGACGGAGGGGCGACTATAGAAGGTCTTAAGGAAATTTACGCTTCTGTGGGGGGCCCCGCGGGCTGCGGGTTGGACGCCCCCTCCTCTTTCAGACGCTTTGGCACTGAGGAGACGCAGACGTGTTAAGAGTTTAACGGCTGAGGGAGTGGGCGCACCGCAGTGGGCGCGGATGGGCGCGAGAGGTGGGAAGTCGGACATTGTGCCCCCAGCCTGGGCAGCACCCATGCCAACCAAGGACCAGAAAAGGAGTACAAGTCAGAGGGAAGAAGGAAGTTTCTAGTCGGCGTCGCCCCGGCAACGTACCAGAAAGACAACGGAGGCCAGCAGCCGAAAACAAACACCTGGGTCCTAACCTCGCCTACCTGGGGCTTCTGTGATGAAGAAGGTTAGTGCCCTTCGTGAGTTGAATATTTCTTTTTTTAAAGACCTGGATCATGAAGACATAAAGAAACTTCTCCTGAGCGTCACTGATTTCGGAATATCTTAAAATCAGGCCTCGATACATTTCGCTGTAAAAATCCGTGTTTCGCCCTGGATCGAGGCACGGCGACGGGAAGACACGCAAGAGCGGCCCGCCTCACGCATTCGTCTCGGGGGTCGGATCCGCGCCCCCCGCCGTGACCTGGCCCCTTTCTGTCTGCTGGAGCTCTTCCCCGCTTCCCGCGGACGGCCGACTGCTTGTATCTCTGCCTTGACAAGGGCCTTTCTTGTCACCCGCAGCCACCAGCCTGCTCTATTTAGGGATGAAGAGAAACAGGCATTAAGAGAGTCTTTTCTGGAGGGAGTAACAATAGAAACGATATGGCCAATTATTCATCCACTTTCGGGTGCGGGCTTTGTTACGAGGCTGTCTTGCCCCCTCCAAGGTTTAAGTAATCATGTTTTACAAGAATCTTTTCTAATATCCACCAGGTGCC
Organism: Mormoops blainvillei; assembly: GCA_004026545.1. NCBI lineage: Eukaryota > Metazoa > Chordata > Mammalia > Chiroptera > Mormoopidae > Mormoops > Mormoops blainvillei. Next base: position 9,247 of record PVJD01016201.1, on the reverse strand, counting down.
ATGGCCAATTTGGCAAACAGCCTCAGCTTGCGTTCTAGAAAAATCAGCTGAACCTTGACATTTTTCTAAATGCTGTGTATTCTGCCTGACCCATTGAAATGATTCTAAAGGGGTATTTAAAATTTTATACAGAGTTGTCACGTATGGATTTCTTTGGGCCTCGCACAAAAGCATCTTGGAAGGGTATATTTAAATGTGACATTAAAGAATGTAGCCATTTGCATTTATTTGGTTTGGCGTATATTTACCTATTAATAATAACAGACCAACGGGGTGTGTGAGGAATGGCTCCTTTTCAGCGTTTTAAAGTAGAACACATTTATTGGCTACTCCACTTACGCACCGCGTTGAATATTTATATGTTGGGACGCACGTTGTGCTCTCCGCGGGGATTTTCCTGGGCGGCGAGGCTCGGGGACAGAACGGCCTTATGAAGACGCAGAAAGGGACGCCTGGAAAGGTTCGGTGGGTGAACGCAAGGAAGCCAAACGGTTCCTCTGTGAAGTGGGTACTAATTTTGAAGTCACGGCGGTGGGCGACGCAGCGTCTTCTTCACACTCCGAGTCCGTTTCCGTGTGTCCCCCTCCCCTGGGGGCTTTGGGGACCACCTATTAAAAAGAGCGAGGAAGGCATAGAACACAAGTCACCCTTCGGAGGACGCCAGTGAAAAAAATGGAGCTGGTCGTTACTGCATTTAAAGCCCAGCACAGATCTCAGACTGTCCTTTTCAGGTTTTGTGCAGAAGTTGATCAACCATCAGTGACACTGAATTTGCAAGGGATGCTGGCAGGCGGCTTGCTTTGCTTTACAGCGTCACCCCCCCCCACCCCCACCGGGGCCCCTGGCAGCCCAAGAGGCATGAGGCACTCTGTTTCCCTAACTGAAGAAGATGTTACAACTGAGCTGGTGACGCAGGCACTTAAGAGCTGCTGCTTGGCTGTTTTACAGGGTTGGGGCAATGCATGGGGAATCTTCCCTGTCCTTCTCACCGAGTGACACTATCTGCAGTGCTGAGCCACCGAAGGCACGTCTGCCTCATGGAGGTCAGGGCTCCATGGAATCAAACGAGGCTCCCTTTGAAGTGGTGTTTTCTCGTGCCCTCAGTGTTTGCATTGGGGTCCGCGGCTTGGCTTCTCCCAGCTGCCGTGTTACCCAGCGCCCGTGTGCCTCTCAGAGAAGGCGTGGGGCTGGTGAGCATGGTGTTGTGGCCCCCATCTTTCCTACAGCCCTCGCTCCGCGGCCCCCTGTCCTGACGCTGGGCAGCTCCAAACCTGGCATTCCCCGTGTCTCCTCTTAGCCCTGATCCAGCCTCTCCCCACTGGACAGCTGCAAACAGCACATTGCACATCCCACCAATTAAAAAAAAACAAAACATGCGTGTCGGAGCAGTGTTTGTGCTGTTCCTGCCCTAAAGCTGTCGAGAGCCGTGCCAGAGGCGGGCACAGCCTGAAAGTGCAGTGGCAGTAACTCTCGTGGGTGCACGGGTGGCTGTCAGCCCACGGTGTGGACCGAAAAATCCCCCGCGCAGCTGTCTTCCCCTACGACAGGGGGCCAACTCTGAGGGCCGTCTGCAGGGTCCCTTGAAGTCCTGCTGAGGAATGGAGCTCTCGGTGGTCGCCTGGTGGACACATTGAGGAATCGATGCATCCCGTGTGGGGTTTTCCTCCGTGGAGGCGAACGCCGTGCACCCTGGTGCTTCTCTCCCGCGGCGCCTGTTGAGACCAGGTGCTTGCAGAGACGGGAAGTTCAGCGGGAGCTTGTCGAACCGGGAGCACTCGCCGTCGAACGCCCCCCACACAGCCGCAGACACACCCTGTGCGCCCGGCACATGCACTGCTGTTTGTCCTTCTGTCGCTCTCATAGATGGTTCAGTTCGGGTCCTAGTCCCTTCGGGCTGGTGCGGCAGAATCCCCCAGACCGAGTGGCTTATGAACGCCAGAAATTTATCCCCGGTAGCATGGAGGCCGGGACCTAAGATCCCAATGTCAGCAGATGCCCTGTCGGCTGAGCGCCCTCGTCTTGCTTCCCAGCCGGTTGGCGTCTCCCGCTGTCCTCTCGTGGTGGTGGCGGCGGGGGCGGTGGAGCTGTCTGCGGTGTCTTTTATATGGACACCAATCCCTTCTATAAGGATCCTGCCCTCATGAGCTTGCCACCTTCCAGTGGCCTCAGTTTCAATACCGCCCCACTGGGCAGACAGGCTCGAGTACGCAGTGTGAGCCTTAGAGGAGACCCAGACAGTCCACCTCGAACAATTCCGTGGGATGCTTTTCAGAGGCAGTTCAACTAACCCCTGCCCAGCGTCTCCTTCAGCTCAGCAAATACCCTCAGCGCCTTCGTGCCGCACGTAACGCCGTGGCATATAATTCCCAGGGGCCTCTTTAGTGTTCCAAACAGATTAGATGACGTCACGGAGACAGCAGCGAAATTCTCAAGGGTTACAAATTTTGACTATTACTACCGAACCCCTGACATAGAACATTCTCTCTTCTTGCACAAATTGATGGCACTAGCAGAGCTGCCGTGTCATTGTACGTATGAGTAGAAAAGACCCACAACTAGACCCCTAAAACACGTTCTCCTTTGGAGGCATGAATTTGCCAATTCAACCATAGTTCCCTCTTTTCTTTTTTCTTTCCTGTCATTGTTTAGGTGGAAACCAATTCTTATTTTTGTTGTAATGTCTATAGAAGACCTAGGACTGGAATAAATGGTGCCATTCTCTGCATAGACCATAATGGGTGCTGTTTGTGTAAGATCACGTTACATTTTCATGATTTATGTTGGTTAAAAACAGGGACACAGGCTGCAAATGAAGTTGCTCTATGCTACGCTCCAAGCCTAGACCTAACATAATTATATTTTCAGCACTGCAAGAAATGGAACCGGCCCATCAGAGCTGCCGGAGGGCTGCCAGTTAGCTCATCATGGAGAAACAGGCGCCCACCGATCTCTAAAGGAAAGTCACTTTGCAATGGACAACCCACCTTTCTTTCTTTCTTTTTTTTTTTTGTCATTATAGCTTCCTCATTCCCACTTGCTTCTGCCGCGGTGTGTTTCCTTTTGCCTCCGTCTCCGATCGTTCTTTCCTATTGGCCAGCTTGGGTTGCCGCCGGCTGCGAATCCATGTTTGTTCGCATAAACTCTTCAAGTCTTTAATGTGCCTCCCTTTATCTTCAGATACGTGGGACGTTTGTATCGGCCACCTTTGCTCACAAAGCGTGGGGTTCCGGTTGCACGCCCGGCTCTGTCCCAGTGGACGGCAATCCCTGAGCGGTCACAGTGCAGCTCTGGACCGACTCTGATCCCCACCTTCCTCCAGGCCAGAGTCCAGGGTTCCCCACCCCCTGCGGCTGTCTCCGAATCTCTGACATCCTTCCAAGCTCCCCGGGCCCTGGGCGGCGTTTGCCCGCCCCCAGTCATCCCATTGTAACGGAAAGTGCTCAAAGGAGGTTTTCTACCAGCGGTGGCATAGGTGTGGGGTTGTATGACCACTGCTTCAGCACCTGTACCCTGAAAGGTTCCAGAGGTCCGACCACCTGCGTCTGCTTCTTGTTGGCCTCCTGAACTCCGGTGGCTTTTGGACTTTGCCTGGTCATCCTAGGATTCGACTCTTAAAGCAAGTTACTTGCAATGGTCTAGAGATAAAATTCCCCTTTATTTTTATTTTTAAGGAATGCGTTACCGAGCTAAGAAGATCACAGAGGGAAGCGGTCACAGCTGGTAACAAACTCACCCGCTGTTTTCATTCCAATACACTGAAAGTAGCTTTTCAGTTCTACAACTTTTGCTTTACCGATGTTATTCTTGACCCAGAAAATTAATGTATGTGGGCATATTTAATTCCCGATCACGTACGGGCAGAAGCGTGCCTTGAGAATTGCTGTACATTTCATCTCTTTTAGGCTCTCTTGCCAAAGTTACCCAACATCTCCAAACTGGGTGTCTTGAGCCTTAAGAGGCATGCGTGTGAGAAGAGAGAATAATTTGTCTTTTATCCTTCTGAGTTCTTGTCTGGGGCCCTTGTACGAAAAGGGCAGATTTAGAGGAGGAGAACCACCAGGAGTTTATCGACATGCATCATTCATGGGACCCACCCCGGGGAAACTGAGTGCCTCTGTCAGCGACGTCTTAGAATTGAGACTCAAGTACCACCTTCAGCTAAAGGTGCGCGTGGGAAGATACGGGGAGGGGAAAGGGGAACCCCCCGTAGATGGGAGTGGGCGAGTTTTGCGGATTAAAGTCACTGAAAACCGTTCCTCGTGATGTGTAGTCGTCCCCTTCTCGGTGCCCAGAGGGAGACCCCCTTCCAGACGGAGATCGCCTTTAAAAGGTGAACACCCCTCACAGAAGAGTAACTTCTCTGTTTTCGGAGCTGCAGTGTCCCCCTTTTTCTAAAGGGTGCCTGCCTGTGCCTAAGAGCATATTCTGGGGTGGGGCGCCCTGCCCTTGGTCTGGGACAAGGACCCCAGTCCTCCTTAGCTCGTGAGGTGCTGCCTTAGGTGTCCATGCACTCCATGTGAGCTTTGACTACAGAATTCTGGGACCCCAGCGCCAAGCAGTATTATAATCCATCCGTCTGTCTCTCTGCTTCCTGTTTCTATGGAAACACACATACGTGTTTAATATCAAAGAGTTTGGATTATTGTACTGACTCATATAGGTCACCGCTGTCTCTGTCCACCTTATTGTTTGGAAACTCCCTTAAAAGTCACCGTGGCCGGGGGACTCCGTTGGCTGGAGCATCGTCCCGCACGCCGAAAGGCTGCGGGTTCGATTCCCAGTCAGGGCACGCACCCAGGTCGTGGGTTTGATCCCAGGTCAGGGTGCCTCCCGGAGGCACCCGATCGATGTTTCTCTCCTCCATGGATGGATGTTTCTCTCTCTCTCTCTCTTTCTCGCTGTCTTTCTCTTCCCCTCTCTCCCCCCACGACACCCTCGGCCTCCCTTCCTCTCTCTTTAAAATCGGTAAACATATCCTCAGATGAGGATTTAAAAAAAGAAGACATTCACCTACACTCAAGGCAAAATAAGCTTTCGATTTATGTTTACACAGAGGTGACAGTGACCCTTTCAAGTTTGTCCTGTTTGGCTGATCACGTACCAGGGACACATGGGGCCCTCCCTTCAGGCATCATTGGTTGAAATGAGCCCATTTGGAATACTACTTTTGAGGCATTCAACATACTATATTTTTTCATTATGTTCTCCGACTGTCAGCTGATAAATATGCTTAAGACACCTTAGAGGCACACAAAAATGCAGGAACACGTTTAAAGTTTGAAACGACGCGTGTTTGTCAGTGTCCGTGGCAAAGAACTTCTTTTCCCAGCTCTGAGAGGGTTTCAAATTGACATTGACATTTTGGTAAATCAGAATTAGCTTTTTTCTTTTTACCCTCCTGTGTCTTATGTAAATGGCTTTGCGGACTTTTTAAATTTTTTTATGGGCTGGAATATTCCAGAAAATGTCATGGAACCTAATATAAAACAAGTTAACAGTCTCGTATTTAGATCTTAAAGGGGTATGGTGTTCCAATATAGATTTTGATATTCTTCCAGCCCGTGCTCAGTTTTCTGTGCACGTGAAGCTGAAATTCAAGAATTTCAGTTTAACCTACAGAAAACACACTGAAGTGCTGAAGGAGCTATAATTAACTTCACTAAGAAGGGCTTTCAAAGTCAGACGCTATCAATGGAACTATTTTTGAGACCTTCAGAAGCTTTTGATATTCACGATGCCCGGTGTATCAAAATAACCGTTAGATTCTAAAAACCAGCCTCTTGTTACAAAAATCGTGATTCAAAATTTCAACTTTTGTCACAGACAGGATCCTACAGTGTTACTGTCCCTCCGAATCCTATAACATTTCCCTCTTAATGCCTGACAACTATTACTAATGTGAACATTTTACACATTTTTGAGAAGAAAAGAGTTTGCAAATGATAATGTGAGTTATCGGAAACGGCGAGCATAGCACATCACTCACAAACGTGATGGGACATTTACGCTAAATTACGAATTCACTGTCGAACCCCTGACCGGGCTTGGTGGGCAGCCGGGCAAGGAACGATAAGAAATTATATCATTTTCCTAAAAAAAGTGACAGTAGGCCTTGCTTTCTTAAAATCGTTCTTCCTGGGATGCTGATTTTGTGTGGAATTCCACCCGGTTTTGTTATTATTTTGGTTGAAGGGGGCACGTCTTTGCACGGCAGCTGATTGACGTGATCATAGAAAGGACGGTAAGTTCTGCCTCTTCTTCCTGGTGTATGTTCTTTTTCTGGGATGTATGTGTAAGGCACCAAGTGTGATAAACATAAAGCCGCCCTCCTTCTTAGCGAACATGGGGCACCCTGTGTCCCACCCAGCGTCCCCCCCAGCGTTAAGTTTTTCTAACTTCCAGTAGGGCATTATTCGATTACGTGCCTTCCCGTATCCCAGTGGGTCCGTAGCGAGCCCGGAATCATGCAAACAGTACAGAAAGCTTTGACGTAGACACTGAAGCTCTTCAAGACACAGACTGGCTGACATATTTTTAATCGCAGTCTCCCCACGTGTCCAATCAAAGGACAAGCTGGCAGAGTCGTCTGTGCCTGGGTCATAGGCCCACGGCTGTGGCCGGAAGCTCCGCCAGTCCTGTGTCAATAATCCAAAATTTCTGGTGGCTTGAGGCCACTAAAAGATGACCCCTGACCCTCAGACGCTTTTGAGCTAGAGGAGGTATGATAGCGCTTGAACCCCTTGAAAGTTTACAGAGCAATTGACACCACCTGTGTTCTCTGTCTTCTCTTAGAGTCTAATAAAATCCTGCATCTATGATCGATTTGGGTTCCAGACGTAAGGGTGGAGGGGAGAATAGGTAACCATCACCTCCCCCTTCTCTGGCGGTTATTCGTACCCACCCAGTGAGATAGACCCCAAGACCTGTATGTGAGCAAATGGGCCCCGAGAGCGTTGCGGTGTGACCCGGGGCTTTTTCTGGGAGCTAACCCCGGTGAAACTCGGCATAAAATTGCAATTTTCTGCATCTCTTGGTATTCCAAGACCTGCTTTCCGTAAAGGCAACGCCGCGTGCTTTTGCCGTAGGCTGATCTTAAATAAACCGCGACCGATTGAGAAGAGGGAAAAAATTGCGTGGGGGGACGGTTCCCAGAATGGAATGGTCGCCAGGTGGCGTGTGAGCCAAAATGCTACCTGTCTTGCGTTCCGTCACCGACGGAGGAGGTGTGGTTATTTATCCGTGTGTCACATTCTGCAAATAACAGGTCAGGCCTTTCACGGGATCTGCAAAAGCCGTAGGACCTATGGTATTAGCATAGCTCCACGGACCCCCGGCAGCCAAACCTCAGCGTTTGTCCACAGAATGGCATTTAAGAAAAGAGGTTGGGAGAATGGAAGGCTCGTCCTTCGGATCAGGGTCGCCGAGTTTGCGGGAATCCAAACCCCAGGGCATTGGGGATGGTTCTCTCCCTCGCTGTCAGTTTCTCAAACGTATTTCCCACCTCCCTGTAACACTGCACGTTTCAGATAATCAAAGACAACGAGAGAGAGCCAGACAGACAGAAGGACGGACCGTGGACCGCGCGCTCCTGGGGACGTTAGCTAAACATTGCCGATCCTCCGAGCTGTGTCCTTAGCATTTCCTAAATGCCTCACGGTCTCCTAGCGGTTGCTTTTCTTTCCCGACGTCCCCAGTAAAGTGTGGGGGGGGGGGGCAGGGAAGCTAATTGTAATAAAGGGTCAATAGAAAGCTCTCCATGTTTAATTCTAGAAGTAACCCTTCAAGGAAACACAGTTACGTCTTTGACGTGAGTTATGGGTAGGGGTTGCCCAGCACTTGGCTTCCTCAGATACACAGCCGTGAGGGGGATACCTTACCCAAAACCTGATAGAGCACCAGGTCGGCCTCGGGACAAACTCACGGGAATGACCCCGTGGTCCCCAGCAGGCTTTCCAGAGACCTGTGTCACCAGGCCGAGTGCCGGCGGTCAGTCCCCGAGAGGTACGGTCTTGCATTGGAACGTTGAATAGCTGTCACCCTCTCCCTGTGTTCACGTCTAAACTGCATTACTCTGGGCTGACCAGCATGACGGCAGACAGTGTACTGTCCCCCGCGACACGAGTCCTGTGTCACTTTGGCTCTCGGAAGCACAGCCCTGTTGTTGTCTCCGGGGAGATCTGCATGTGACACGGCCCGCCTGCTCCCACGTGACTCCCTGCGAGCCCCGTCCTGCGTGGCCTGGGCTCTCCACACGCCGCTCCGTCGCCCGCCACCTGTCTGTGATGGCCGCCCACCCTCGTCGAAGCCTGGCTATACTTGTGAGGAGTTTCCCTTTTGCCATCTCCTTGGCGTTTCTCATTACTTATTGGGACTCTCGCACAGGACAGTTTCAGGGGGAAGGGACACTTACCCTCAGGACAAACGGGGGTTTCGGCCCCTGCCGGGACGTCTCGGATGTGAATCAACAAAGCCAGGGGACTCAATTCCGTCTTCTGGCTCCAAAGAGGTCGATAGTCCTATGCCTGTTGGAATTGATTATCCTGCTAAAAGGAGCCCTCCCCAAGTGCCCCAGTCGTGTTTGTCCTGTGCTGATGGCTTCCTTGACACCAGAGGTGTTTAAGTTTAAGACTGGGATGATGTCCCTGAGCAGGTGCCTCCCAGTGGGTGTACGTTGGCGTGTTCTAGTCATTTGTGTTGTGATGTCAACACGTTATAAAGGGTACGGCAAGACTCTGGGTGGACAACAACTCTTTACAATGCAACAGAAGCTAAATTTCATCAACCGGCCCAGAGACCCGAACTACCCTCGGTCACTTAGGACGGGCGGCTGACTTGCCGAAGGGGCCCCCTATGCGGGCAGTCATCTTCACCGAGCGCCTGAGTCACCTCCACCAAGTGGAGACGGTTTGGGATCGTGCACTGATGAACATTAGGGTCTGTGGGGATGCCCGCGGTGGCCTCTTTCCTCTGTGGCCTCTCTAGGGTATTGAGGGCCCTGCAGACATTGCCCGGGGGTCGTCAGTTATGCTAATGAAACAGTTCCACCTTTAAATGATTCTCCAGCTGCCAAGAGGTGTGTCATTTCTGCTCTGTCTGGGTGATAGGCAAGGGCACTTTAGAAGACATGGTCACCGTATGTGCGTAAACTATCCCTGTAACGTAGACGTAAGGTTCATTCTCTTGTCAACTCCGTTTTGTGGACCCCTTCTTTATTCTCAAAACTCGGAGCCCTGGAATGCAGCCCCCC